>JABUQX010106617.1:0-26384 GCA_015478945.1 Trachelipus rathkii | reverse complement strand
TTGTGGTATATATAGATATGGTTATGGTCTAGGTATGTTGTTTGGTCGGTGTTATGTGATAGTGTGGCCATAAGTGCCTAGTGGGTAGTTTATAAAACTAGGTGTAGGAGTTGTGTGTCGTATAAAATATCCTAGCGGGGCGTGTAATCGTTGGTGGGGCATAAGTTCATAGGTTGGAGGTTGGTGTAGTGTGAGTAGGGTATGTATCTAGGTGGGATGTGTGTTATAAGTTTAGAGTGTTATGTAGCTAGGTGGGTGATCTATCTAGTGCAGTGTTGGCATGTATAAGTGTCATTAGTGTGTGTAGATTAGTGGGCAGCTAGGTTGGTGGTATGATCCAGGTCGAGGTTTTAGGTTAAGGGATGGAGGTGCTGTATCGTTAGGAAGCGTATGTGTCTAGGCATGTGTGCTTATGTGTATGTGTAGGTGTGAGTGTTAAGTGTCTCTTGGGTGGGTGTATTGTGTATAAGTAGCCTAGCGGTGTGTGTGTGATATAAATAGCGTAACTGGTATGCGTGGTGTGTATAGTATCTGTTATGTAATGTCTTGTGTGTATGGATGATGCGTTTTACTCTCTCTCTTACTCACCAGTTAGTAGAATATACTTATATATATATATATATAATATATATATATATATTACATTAATATATAATTATATATATATTTTAGTGATATATAATTATTTATATATTATATATATATACTATATATATAATAATTGCAAATTATATAAACTTCCAGATTTATTTTGTCAAAGTATGGAAAGTGTTCCAATTTTTTGCTAATGCATAATAAAACCCTTTGATATGTAAGGAACTAATGATTTAATATAATTAATGGCATTCAAGAACGCCCAATCTGTTAAGTCAAAGTATCCATTTGCCGAAGTGGTTAGGTCGAGTTACAGTTCGTTAGTGACTGTATTAGGTCACTTTTTTTAATTATCGCGCATTATGTGGTATTCCTTGGCGGGTGGATTTTAGCATTCAGAAAATTAGAAGATGAATGCGCCAACGCACTGATGCAATTATACATGTCATCTATGCGCACGCATGTACAATAGTACATGACTAAATTAGTAGTATAAAAATGCAATTGAAGACCCATCTCCTCAAAGAGACCCAAAGGTTCGGAGCCTGTGAAACCTTTCCAGAAGAGCACAGCGGCAGCCACTAGAGGATATGGGATCAGTGAACCTACTCACCGCTACGACCTCGCAGGACAGGAAGGCAAAGTATGTGAAAGTTTGGGTGATTTAGGGTATAAACTTCTGAGCTCACGTTCAAAAGAGGTCAACCAGAATTATTTTGTGAAACAAACAAGACTTTTATCCTTTAGTCGTTATTAATTTATATATATCTATCATAGATATAATATATATATATATTATAGTATATTATATATATAATTATATTATATATTAATAATAAATAGTATATACTTAATAATTATATTATAGATTTTATATATATATATAATATTAGATATTATATATTTAACTAGATGGATATTATGAAACCGCAATGATAAGGCATTGTATTTGACTAGGAGTCTTTGTACGCATGATAAGATACCTGTTTGCTGACGTTCATATGAAAAATAATGTCGTGATGATATTAAAAATACATATTGATCCTACGTGAATAAACTGAAATATTTCGAATTAAAAAGATCATGAACGTAGCAGAGTTATAGAAAAAACGAGGATCGAAACAGCGAAAAAAAAAACGATCCGACTTTGGCTTGCAGTGCAGGGCGTGCGGGCTGCGCGTTCAGCGGGCCTTCGGTTAAGCGGAAAACGCGTTGTGAAACTCCGAAACCGCACCCTCCCTTAAGGGATGGGGCTGGGGGAATCCTCAAAAAATAAAAAAAAAAATTAAAAAAAAAATATTAAAAAAACACCATGAAGGTTACATGATATTTAAAAAAAATTTTGACTTTTGTTCTCAAAAGTCGATTGAAGGATTCGACGACTCCACCTGACAACGTCGGCGGTCCAGTTTGTCCTCCTATATCTTCTCATGTATACTTACCTTACGTTCGAGCACATGTATATACCTTACATCCTATCATATTTAGATACCATAATACTAGTTCAAAAGAACCTAAAATTGTCCTGTTTAAAATCTCATAAAAAATGTTGGGACAGTATTTGTCCCAGATATGATAATTGCAGTATAGTTTTGGGACATATTTATTATGCACAATTATTATTATTATTATTATTATTATTATTATTATTATTATTATATATTATATGTATTATGATATTATTATGTTATTTATTAATATATTATTGATTATGATTGGATTATTTATTATTATATTTATATTTATATATATTCTTTGTATTTATATAAATGGGATAATGGGACACATAAACAAATAAGTTTGGGTGATCCCGACTATTTCAACTTTTGACATATATTTATTATTATTATTATTATTATTATTAATTATTATATTATTATTATTATTATATTCTAGTTATTATTATTATTATTAATTATTATTATTATTATTATTATTAAGGACCAATATACTCAATAATATTAAAGGAATGCTTCTGAAATTAGTGTCCCAAAAATTAAGGGATGGGATTTATTTTTTTGGGGAAGGTTTTGAAAGGAAAAATTTAATGTCTAATATATAGACATTTTTTCCGATACATTTTTAATAAAATACTTGAAATTAAAAAAAAATGAAATTGAAATTGGATAATGGTTCCAAATTATTGGGATGCTTGTTAGACGAAAGTCCCAAATTATTATTGGGATTATATGGCACATTTTCACAAAATATTTGGGATTAAAATATTTAAAATATATTTTCGAAGAATTTTCTTCGAACGTCCAATACTTGAATCTCTAAAATATGTCCAAATTACTGGGATGTTTCTGAGACGAAAATCCCAAAATATTAATGGGATGTTTCTGGGAGGAAAATCCTCAAATATTAATGGGATATTTCTGAGACGAAAATCACAAAATATTAATGGGATGTTTCTGGGAGGTTTCATCAAACATTTTGAATAAAAAAATGTATCTTTTTTTGAGATTAATTTGTTTAGTCAACATATTTTTCAATAACCCAGAAAATCCCAAAATCCCAAAATATCATTAATTAATTAGTAAGTTTATTGAAGAATTTTCACAGAATATTTCTGAACATAATTTTTCAAAAATCTCAAAATATTACTGAGATTTTTCTAGAACAATTTTGACAGTACATTTGGGACCTTTGAAATAACCGACGACTACAGAAGTAAGTTAAAAGAGAAACTAGAATACAGGGCTGCGGCATCGGGTTGAGTCGTGGATTCGAGAGTCGTGAGTCGCTGGCATTTTCCGGCAGTGAAGTCGAAAACTCTTGCAAGTGGGAGTCGGCAGTGTCGGAGTACGGATCGAAGAATTCTGTTTGTAAGTGGCAGTCGGAGCGGTAAGTCGGGTCGAAGATTCCCTTGTAAGTGGAGTCGCAGTCGGAGTCGAAAATTTTGGAGAGTTATTATTAATTATTATTATATTATTATTATTTATTATTACTTATTATTATTTATTAATTATTATATATTATTTTATTATTATGTCATTATTATTTTATTTCATTATTATTATTATTATTATATTATTATTTTATTATTATTATAAAAAGTTTTGATATTTTATGATGTTGAAGAATATTTATTTTTGTTAACATAATTAATTTCTTTAAAATAATCTTGGAAATAATATACAGGAGAAAGATATATTTACATAGATTTCCCACGCGTTCGTCTCTTATACTTGAATACATCTTCATCGGGATATTTAGTGAGCGAATGAGTTTTTAATTGATATATAATAAGTAATCACATATGATATTGAGTCTGACTGTAAAACATTAAATTTTATGTTAATGCCTGGTTGCGTGTTTTAATGTAGAAAGATCCGCAATTTAAGTATTCTGACTTCACACGATCGCATATATCGTGAAGTGTTTAGGAAAATTACTTGCTTGATTGACCATGTTTGCCTATTGAAATGTTCAAAGATTTTGCTGGGACTGAATGTTTGATATGCCCTGTCCGACAATCTATTTTCGATTTAAACAATAGTATGTCGACCCGTTTACAGTTAACTCTAGCGGCAGTTAAATTAGTACACAACGTGATGGTTCGTTCGGGCCAAGCATCTCTTGTCTTTAAGGAAGATGACAGCTGTTTGGACATGTATGTGACTTAATTTTGAGGTTGTCTTTAGTTTGAGCGTGAGAATCAAAATATTACGAAGGACTTCTCTTCCTTATTGAAATAGCATTGGAGTTTGAAGAAGAAATTTATCAATTTTTTCTGATTATTTTACCTTTCTTATATTATATAATTTTGTAAGGGGTTTTATTAATTAATTTTCAACTGAATATTGTGGATAGGCGAATTTAATTAATTTTGTACTTTAAATTTAGGCAAATTTCTTCATCAAGTTTTCCCAAGTTAAACATAGGTTGGATGCTCTGTAAACTAAAATTTTTACGGTAAGATTCTTTGTAAATAGTCAGGTGAATAGGATCCATAGTCATATACAGACCTTATCAGTGGGTTTTACAATATGCTGTAGATATGAGCCGGTCAGAATTAAACATCGATTTTGATTCTAAAACAAACAGCGGTGCATATTTAAACTAAGTTTCGTATGTGAATTTTAAGCATGCAAACAACTCTTGAATTCTATTGACAAACTGATGTATATGATCTCTGTTCCTAAAAATAGTGAGAGTGTCGTCGACATACCCTTATGTAAATACGGGCTTAAGTGTTGTTTCCGAAGGATTTTGTTTTTCCAGATTGGAATTATAGAAGTCAGCAAATGTAGTTCCAAGTGGTCAGCCCCTAGCCAAATTAAAATTCATTTTGTAATATATGTTATTGTTCTTTAGCGTATGATTCTCCGCAAATTGATAAAAGGTCCTTTCATATGTTGTTCTGTATATCTCGGTGGGGGCTAGGTTATTTGAGTGAAACACTTCGTTATTATTATGTCAATTCGTATCAAGACCTTCTCACCATGCACCCTCCCCGCCCGCCTCCCCCACGGTTACATTTGGAACAAAGATTTAATCAGTTTCGAGGCGAATATATTAGTTGGCTTCAATTTTAGTTGATTAATTACATAATGTTTCATTATTGAATTTAACTTATGAAAGACGACTATTAAATCATGCTCGGAAAGTGTTCGATATTGGGCAAAATTTCGTGTTGTGTAACCGTTCGCCAATCTAGATATTACAGGTTCTCAATAGGTGATTTTCTGAGATTTGTGTTATATTTAGGCGAAACATATATTATTAATATATATACTATAATATATATATCTATATATATTATATATATTATATATATATATATATATATATATATATTAATATATATATATTACTATTATTACATAAATATATATATATCTAAATAATAAAAATCCAGTTCTTTGAATTTTGTCAGAAATTTCTTTTGTTTTTATTTCATAAGCGTTCTCTTAAATGCTATTATATTTTTTAATTATTATTAATTATTATATTATTATTATTATCTATTATTATTTTATTATTATTATTATTATTTATATTATTATATATATTATTTATTAATGTTATTATATTATTATTTTATTATTATGTTATCTTTATTGAAACTGAAAGTATAAACTGTTAATTTATAATGGCTGTTTATTAATAAAAATAAACAATAATGTGCAGTGTATTTATTTACGTTTTACATTTGTTTTCGAAACTAGAAATATATTGTTTGTCATGTGTTGCGCCTGCCTCCCTCCACGTCTTTACGGATACTTTACCTACAAATTAAACAATGAAACAAAGTTGTAATATTTTTTTATATTGAAAACAAGCAAAAAAAAAATGTTGCAAGACACCAAAAAATGTTTTAATGTAACTCTGTAAGCACTATCGTGAAGTCAGAAGTCGAATTTTGGATTGATGCTGGGTCGAGCTACGGAGTCGGCAGTCGAAATTTTTGCTTTAAGTGGATAGTTGCGGTCGGGCTCGGAGTCTCGAAAATTTTGTTAAAGTTGAGTCGGCCGGAATCGTGAAGTCGAAAATTTTGTTTAGTGGGTCGGAGATCGGATGTCGAGTTCGAAAATTTTTGTTTTCAAGTGGAGTCGGAGGTCTGAGTCGGAGTCGGAATCAAAGTTAATTTTAAGAGTCGAAGTCGGAGTCGAAAAATTATATTTCGGACTCACGCAGCACCGCTTAAATACCATACACTGGAGTAGGGTTGGCAAAATACCGGAATTTTGAGCAACGCAGCTCCATGTTTTAGTGCCTACCTCGTTTCACACCCCGCGCACCCATGGTTGTTAAAACCTTTACACCGCACCTCTTTGGTTTAAAAATCCCCACAGCACCAGAGGTGAGCACACTAGCACAGAAAACCGCACCGCACCATGTGCTTTGGCCAACACCTTACAAAATGGGGGTAAAATATTAATAAAGATAAGAATTCAAATATCTGACAATTTTCTTGTGTTGTGGATGCTGTAGCTTGCGATGTTATCAGGATTCGGATGAGGATGCGGATACAAACTTTGTCGTTACACGAAATCTTACTACAGTCACGTTGACACTAAAATATTACCACACTACACAGACATATTCCCAAAGCACTTCTATTCCACCGAAGTTCGATTGAACCGGATGCGTAGTATTACTATTAGTATATATAATATATATATATATAATATATACTTATATATATATATATATAGTAATATAGTATATATATATATATATATATATATCTATATATAAATATATATTATTATATATATATATATATATATATACTATATATTATATTGATATATATATATATATATATATCTATATAGTATAATTATTAATAATACTATAAGATATTTATTATATTATAATTCAATATATATATAATATATTATATATATATATACTTATATCATATTATACTATACTATATACTATATATAATATTATATATATATATAATATAATATTATAGTATATATATTATATATTATTAATATAATATATATATATTATATTATATATAATATAATCATACACAAAATGCACTTCTATTCACATTAAAGTTTGATTGAACTGTTCTAATATTAGTATTATATATATATATATATATATATAATATTATATACTATATAATATAATATATATATTATATATATTATTATATATTATAGTATATAATTACATTATAATATATATATTATATATATATATCATGCCCTCCACTATAATCTGTACGACAGAACCTGTGTCGCTCATTTTAGTGCTATGTTGACATGTCATGTTTGTGTGTGTGTAGAGAGAGAGAGAGAGAAGAGCGATGAAGACGAACGAGAGAGAGAGAGAGACGAGACGAAGAGAGAGAGAGAGACGAGAGGAAGAGAGAGAGCGAGAGAGAGAACTGTGAAACGTTGATAAATGTTGATAAATTTAACAAAAAACCAATAATATTTTTTTTATTGACAAATTTAATATTATATAATTTTATATAAAATTGTTCTCTCTCAAATATAATTTTATTCTTAATCCTTAACTTAAATACCTAAAATTAATCAAATCTACTCCGCTTTATTACATTACATATAAAATATTAAAGACCGCAGAAATATTAAATCAAAACATTAAATTTCTCATTTTCTCCTGGTTAAAGTTTAAATTTAACAGTCAAACTAATGAAAACCTATATAAAAAAATAAACTCGTGAAAGTTTCGAAACTTTATGAAGTCTCCTAATTTCATATTTATAACATTTGTCTATATCAGCGGTTTTTTAATTTGGGGTCTGTGAGCCTCTGGGGTTTCGAGATTGCTTCAAAGAGGGGGTCGAGAAGGCTTGAAGTTATGTAATTATTTTTCTGCATGTTTAAATAGAGAAAATGATCGAAGAAAAAATTGATAAAAGTAAAGGAAACTAGATCTGGAAAATTGTGGCAAAAATCTGTATTGAGATTTGAATCAGAAACTTGTGATACAAAACTTAGCATTATAGAGACGATTGAGTAAAACTACTTTTTTAACCATTGTTTAAAATTTGTGTAAAACTATGAATAAAACTTGTTAAAACTTGGCAACTTGTGTAATCTCCGAAATGACCACTCCATAAACAAGCTTTATGACTCATCAAAATTGATAAATTTTATAAAATGTAAAATTGAATTTGATAGATACAAATTTTAGATATACCTTTTTCTATGTATATTTTATTTTCCCACCACTCACGGGTCGGTGGATTCCGGTGCTCCGCCCATTAGCTATCATTTCCGAGGTATTTTAAGGTTTTCATTATTTAAAGACAATTTCTCAATTTCCTAAAGTTTCATGAAACTCACTGGGCGAGCTGGGGTTGCTGCTTCTAAAGACCCTTTAAATTTTTGTCCCGACACCCACCTAAATTTAATACAACGTTATTAAAACTAATAAAGTCAATGATCAATATTGCGATTGCGATATTGATCAAAAGAGTACCTTTTATATATCAAAGAAGGATATTATATATATATATATATATATATATATATCATATATATAATATTTATTATTAATATATATATATATATGAAAGAAAGAAAAAAACGTGTAATCTTTTCCATCATTAACACGCACACTAAGCCCTAAGACATCCACACCACCCACCCATTCCACACACACACAATCACACATCACACACACAACACACACAACACACACCGCACCAGCACACACACACCACACACACACCATACAAACATAATACACACCACACCCGTCTCTCTCCATCTACAACCACCACACTACCACACAATCACACACAATACCACCCTCCATCTCTGCTCTCACACAACACCTACAACACTATAAGTGTGTAAGGTACACAAAAACGTAGTATTACTATTTAATACAATGTGATCAATAAATCTTGTTTTTTCCTTATAGATTCATTAGAAAAAAAACATAATGAAAAAGGGAGTTAATCAATCCTCTTACAGAAGTTCGAAACTGCTGACGAAGGCGACTCCTTACAGCCCCAACCCCCCCCCTTCAGAAAGATTCTCACAGTCCATTCCCCCCCCTTCCAAAAAGAATGGACTAAAAGATACGTATGATACTTCACACAAATATAACTTAAGTTTTGGTATATTTTATACGTAAAATGTTAATTTATTAAAATAGAACACTCACCTGTACTGAGGATTCTAAAAAGGACATTTTTTTTAAATTCCAACTACTACTATCTAGTGTTACTACTGACTACTACTCACTACTACTAACTACCTATACACTATAATAATAATAATAATTTAATAATAATAATAGTAATTAATAATATAATATAATTACATAATAATAATGAATAATAGATTAATAATAATTAATATACATAATAATTAATAATATATAAAGCCGCATTGAAATCTTATTAATTGAGAAAAGTAAGAGGAGAAAGAGATGTTAGAGAGAGAGAGATGAGAGAGAGAGATGAGGATGATGAGAGAGAGAGGAAGAGAGGGGAAGAGAGGGAGGAAGAAGAAAAGGGGAGAACATTTCAGGTTATGGTTTTTATGTTATTCTAATCTAATTTCAATACCGTGAATCTATCTCTATGGCTGGTACCCATACCAGATTATGTTCCCTTATTGTAAATATAAAGTATATATACTATATATATATATATATATATTATTATATATATATTATATAATATATATAATATATATATAATAGTAGATATAGATATATATATAATATAATATGTATATAGTATATATATATATATAATATATATTATATAAATAATTGTTATATATTTAATATATTATATATATAATAATTATCATATATATATACTATATATATAGATATATAATATATATATAATTAATATATATATACTATATATATTATATATATTATATATATTAATATATATATATATATATTAATTAATTAATATAATCTGGTAGTGCACCAAAATTAGCTAAAAAAAGGCTAAAATAAAAAATAAATTCAACCTTTATTACTTATGACTCACGCTCGATCGTCTATGGAGGAATCAATCACATGCTCCACCGGTCGATGATAAGTGAAATAATAAAATAATGCTTCAACACAAGAAGCATCTAACATTAAGATTTTCTTCATAGAAATCTCCAAGCATCAATATAATTAATAAATACAAATAAATCTTTTCACGAATAATAAAACATCCATTGTATTACCCGTTACGAATGAGCATTGCTGTCAAGTTACAAGTCACAATCCGCTTCTATTAGTAGAGACTTCATTCAGATGCTCTTCTTGATTCAGGTAAAGATTATTACACCCAAATCACCCTGATCGATGAGTTTCCAGATTTCAATAATAATTAATCCTGTGAAGCTACTTATCATAATTTTTACTATTAAATATTATTATTATTATTATTATTATTATTATTATTATTATTATTATTATTATTATTATTATTATTATTGAATACTTTATTTTATTATTATTATTATTATTATTATTATATTATTATTAATATAAATCTCGACCAATAAAAGATAGAACGTCATAACCTTTTAACCAATAGGAGAATTCTGGCAAACCTTCAATTTGGGTGTCATTATCTTTACATCATCCCTTCTCTCTATGTAATTTTATAAACTTTGACTTTAGGAGAAAACCTTTTATTTAGTAGTTGAGGATTTCCTTTTAAAAGAAGAATTAGCGATCAGTGCATCTAGTGTTCTATGAACTACAGTACAGGAAAGATATTTTCACCGTGGTTACCAATGAAATTCATATGGTAGGAAAATACTTAGAGACAGGAATCGTGTTTTCACATTCTTTTGAAATTGTCAGTTTTTGAAAATTCACATCTTGGCATTAAGAGACTTCATAGCAGGCTTCAAACATGTTACTTCCCTGCTTCTAATCAATGTGAAGTTCTTTAAGCTTTGTCCACTTGTAAAGAGGGCAGAAAAAACCCACGAACATTCTAAATGATTGAAGATCCTTCCATTTATCAATGTCTTGTTTACAGATACCAATTTGAAACCGACATCCTCAACATTATAAGCACGAAATAACAGCAAAACTAAAACAACAAACATAACAATCATCGTCAATATCACCAACAATTACGATGTTTATTTTTATTTCTTTTTGTTCGTTCGTCGTGTGTTAAGCCTATAGAAGCGAAAACTTTGCTGGAGTGGATGTTCACGTATTGTTTATGTTCTGGTGGGCGTGAGAATGAATGATCCATTCGAACGGCGGAATTGTTCCGCTACACACAAAATCGTTTGGGAATGCTCCCAAAACTATTTCGCAAGAGGATCAGTTATAACTACTTGTATAAAATAATAAAATTAAAAACCGACCACTCAAATATTACCTATTTCTCATATAAGCTGCCATAAGTAACTTGTCCTCATATTACCGACCATATTAAGAGACTATAAACTTTAAATTAACTGTATAGTATATATTATATACTTAACACTGTACCCTCCTCTTACCATAAAACTATTAAATATAGCTATATACCTCATATTACTGAAGTCATCGCTATCATATATAAACTCTTATAAAATCTATCTATATATACTCTATGTGTTAAGATTAAATATTTATAATACTATACGCTTGATACATACATACTATATTAATGAAGTGAGCTCCTGATGAAAAGACAAAGTACTCCTATATATATATATTATATTATATATATATATTACTATATAAGTATAGTATAGTATAGTATATGGCGGCGCAACTTACAGGAAAGTGCAGAGCTAGATTGTCGCTTAAATCTGAGCGAATCCGCTCAGCCCTAAATGCTAATTCCTTTAGCATTTTTGGCGCCTTTTGCCCATTTTTTGCGCCTTTTATCACAGGGCCGATCGACCTCTTTGCACGAAGTCATTACAGCAGCCCCAGCTGATTGGTCAAGGCCTCCCCAATCCGCGAAGTATTTGTGCCATTTTGCTCAACGACGACGGCGCGGCTCCAAGACAGCGCTCGAGACCACGGCCCAGGCACGTCTCCAAGGCCCGAGTTTGAGCGGCGACGTCACGCTCAAGATCGAGTTCGAGGGCGCCCCACCCACCCCCACCCGATACCTGGCTATAAGTCTCTCCAATAAAAATGAAAAAATATAATTATAGATAAACGGGCGACGATGCAATAGCCCAAGGCGAATTGATGTTGCGTTCGTTATCCCGGTAGCATTAGACCATCTTTCGTATAGAGTAGATCATCGCAACCGAGAGAGTCAGATTTGCTTGGTTCCCCTCGCCAATACATGATCTGCCAGATCATTCTGATGGTTACTCAATATGCCATGATTCCCCATAGACGACCGAAGTTACTCCAGATGCGGTTGTCTAAACTCTTCGCTCATGACAACGGTCATAGCACGTGCGCGCCGCTCGATAATTAAAAATGTCTAGCCATATATAAAGATCTCTCAGATCCTTTCAGTATCGCAATAACGAAAATCGAAACGAAAACTGTATATCGATAACCTATCTGATAACTCGCTGATAAAAATATCGCGATTGAAGTATACGATAAATCGATAAATCCGAAATTTTTATGTATTTCAGTTATTATAAACAAAATGTAAAAAAAACACGACTTTGGCCTTTTATTAAAGCAGAATGTTAAAAATAAATTTATACATCTTCTTTCACATATTTTTTTAATATAGAATATATATAAAATTTTCAGTTTCTTCTTACCGACAGCGTACCAGAAAATTGAGAATGTTGCTATTTGCTTTATATAACTTAAAACTTTGGATATCTTATTAAATAAATATTAATTTTTTTTCCTTTGCTTCTCAGTGTTTTTTATATAAAAAAATATTTCTATTTATGCTACTGCTATATGATATAGATTCTATAATGTATGTAAAAGCCAAAGATAAATTAATAAAGGATTTGAAATTGAAATCAAAAATTAGTTAATTAACAACTATATCAATATAAAAATATAAATACTAGATTCTGCGCCTTCTGCGCATTTGTAGCTTCCCTCAATAACATGAGCCCATAAAAAAGTGTTCATTCTGACAGAGAATTCCTCTCAGTCTGTAGATATCTTTTTGCCAAGCGGAGAACAATCGCCTCACCGCAGCTGCTAGAGGCATGCCAGTATTGTACTTAAAAGAGATCAATGAGCACATTCTCATTGTTAAAAGCTAGGTCTAACAGGCTGTCTGTCGATTTCGCCTCCAGCCACTTATTTACAATGAGAGCAGCCTTACTCTTGATTGATCTTGATGACGTTGACCTTGAGTTGGTTCAGTGTAATTTCTCTTCCATATCATCTCCCTCGCTGCTGCTGTACTGTTGGCCGATTCTCGATTCGGCGTAAGCCGCAATACTTCTTCCACCTTCTCCATCATGGCCTTGACCTCTTTTTCTTTTGACATTGTTTCTTCAAAAGCCCTCATCCACACCAGGCGAAACTTGGGCGTGAAAGCTGGGTGTGGGGGGGGGCGGGGGGGCAGGGGGGCAGGGGCCGCGACATGGCCAGAATAGTAATTCCCTCAATCTTCAAAGGTGCTGAGAGAACTTCTTGTCTATGACGTCAAGTATGGTATTGACCTCACAAAATGGATAAACATTCACTTGAGTACACAAATAGCCTATTTAACCGATATCTCAGCCCCCACTCCGGCAGTATTGATCGTTACAGAGATAACAAGAGTATCTACAAACAGGCTTTCCTAATATCAATCAGAGCAGAGAGTCCCTCACGAGAGTGCTCGGAGAATTCTAGCCGTAAACACGTCATATACCCTACACTAATCTACAATACGGCACACACATTCAACCACCATCTGACCGCATACAAGCGTGTGTGCTTTCTACACCACACGATAATCGTCGCAATATAATAATATATATTAATAATAGAGCAAGAACCACGTCGGGGATCAGCCAGCCCAGAATAGCACTGTTATCTCCCTTGGATTTGATCCAGTGCAACGGCGACTGGTGCCATGACCGGAATATTGAAAAGAAATATCTATTTAACTAGTTTTAAAATGGAAGCATTATTTGCATTAGATAAAAAGTAAAAAGATGATATAAAGAATTGAAATAACCTCTCCACATATTTAGTTTATTTACTTCTTTCGTGCGATATTATTAGTTTCATTAGAATTCAATGGTCATTATTATATACTACAATTATTTACTACTTTCAATTTGCTACGCTCATATTTTATATATAATATCATATTATTTATTATCATCATATAGTTAAGTACTACTATATATATCACTATCATGTTATCTCTTTCTATCTACTATTAATTATTTATATACTATACTATAATTCTATCCCTACTATCTATCATGGTATAACAGTATTATATATGTATAATAATATTTTAAATATATTAGATCTTATTATATATCATAAAACACAAAAAGTACGCGAACCCAATTATTGATTAAAGAAAAATTTTATCGGATAGCGTGTAAACCAGAAACCTGTATATCGTCATAATTATCGCGATAACGCCTCACCTATGCAACTTGCACCCGGGTGCTGAAAGATTGCCCAAAATTTAAACGTTATCTCACTGTTTACCCGCCGTCAACTGTGGTATTTTATAATCCACTATTACTCGAGCTACAATTGCGTAAGTTTATTGTTTTGCCAAAATAAAATGCATTACCGAAGGGAAGAAAGTGGATGAATATACTTTGGATTAAAGCAAATCATTAATGTTATATTTATATATACATATAACTATATATATTATTCTTTATACTTTATATATCTAATATTCTATTTTATATCTTAGATCAACCCGCATACCATACACACAACTACCCGGCAGACTACATCCTCAGCGTACCTATACACACGACATCTTATCTCAGACTCCCAGCCGTAATCGCATATAAGAACAGCCAACACTCCAAACATACAACCACCAAAACCACTCAGTTCACATACAGCACGTATATATAATTTTTTACTCGTTATATACTATATTATCTCTTATAGTATACCTATATTATATTTTAACTCCGATACAGCTATTTCATTTATGCTAGAAGTAAGCTAATTGAATGATAACATTATATTTTTATTATATATATTATAATATTAATACATAAATAATTTCTTGTAAATAGCCTATAAAGAAGGTAGTTAAGTCTAAAATTGTTCAGTTTAATTTATAATTTTGTAATAAATATTCACTAAATATATTTACTTCGTTCATATAGTTAATTTTATTTTAGGCACATAAAAATTTTCAATTTTCTATTTTTTAATGTATTAAAATTATTACATACGAATAGGTATTATAATATGCAAAAACTGCCGTTTGGTCAGTAAAATTAGAAAGAAGTAGAAAATGCTGGGATACTAATTTCGAGGCTTTAAAGGACCGCCCTACCCAGTTATCCTTTTGAATATATACTACACTCTACAGTAATTTAGAAAAACCTTCGATACTTCAGACTAAGAATCACTGTACCATTCTTAGAGCCCTAAATATGATTACATTTTGAAAATTCACTTCTTTATTTCTATATACTTCATATTCTCTTTGAGAATCCATTACCTGTAATCCCTCTAACTATATCATAGTTAATTATCATTAAGTATAATTAATTATACAATAAATCAAATGATGACTTGTTTAAATATACTGAAAAATGGTTAATAATCTAAAATCCAGCTGCTCACCACCTAATATAACTATATATGTATAGGGTTATATTATCTTACTCAAACTCAAAAGATTATAATATCTAATAATTAATCAGTTATCCCCCATTTCCCAAAGTTATATAAGTATCAGATGTATAGTTTACTCATATCATAAAGTATATTATATATGTAGATAAATATATTAAAGTGTTTATTGATTATAAAACTAAAACGCACAACCCTAGAGCCTCAGACGAATAGATTATCCAGTTGTCCGGGTGTCTCCTCCCCCCTGCCCTTCCCCCTTCCCCTGGCCATGCCCTTCTTCCTCTCCTTGCCAAAAAGACACTCCTCCTGATGTGTCCCCATCTTTCCTCCTTTCCCCTCTTATCGTAGCTCTAGGTGGACACTGACGGACTCGTCCCCCCCTCTGCTCCCCCCACCGCGTTCGAGCCAGATAATTAAATAATGCCTCAAAACTTAATATTTTTTTTGTAGGAAGGGCTTTAGCGATGGGGCGACAGGAGGGGGCGAAGTCTACCCCGGGTCGTCCATCCCTAGAGGCCGAGGGACCACCGACAACTGAATATCCATGCCGATCTACGTCGTAAGCGGGTTATCGTTAGTTTTAAATCATAAAACGACGTGGTATTAATTTTTTATAAATTGAGTAAGATATATGATACTGATGTAAATAATCTCTAGTTGCATATCCAAAGCAGTTACTAGTATATATAAGTTTCGTATTACGATATCCTAAGATAGTGATTATAGCGCGCTTTATCATTGCATTACGTTATTATTAATGTTTAATATATATAACTATCTATATATATATATAATAGGCGTATACATTCAAATATTTTGTATATTCCAAAAACAAAAAAAAGAGAATAAAATCAAAATCAAGCCCAAAAATGATCAAATTTATATTGTAAAACATTAACTGAACAGAGCTGGACCTTGTGAAACTATATTCAGCATTAATTTTTCTATAGCCTTTTTCTATTTAGACTGATATATTGGCATCCAAATGTATTTGATTATATATTAAGGCCTATTCCATTAATGCTTTGATAATGTATATAGGCATTTAAAGTTATTGAAGCACGATTTAGTAATAGTATATATTTATATATAAGTATTTGATATATAATAATTAGTGGACTGTCGTGGATAAAATTCCTATTGAAGGCTAGCATTCAGAAGCATACTCGAGAATGGACATAAAATTACATATCACTATTATATATAAGCCTGATATATATATAATTATAATATATATATATAACAGATCAAGAACTCAGATACCTTATCAGAACACGTATTCAACTAAAAGACGAGAAGGTGCAGTATCAGATGAGCCGTGAGCCAGCTACAATAACATCCCGAGTCCCATCATAAGCTACACCCTTGGCGGACTACTGAACTAATAATAAAATCTGAATAATAAGTAAATCTCACACTCTAAGATCACGACACCACGCACATCTGTGTCACACGAGGCCCCTACACTAATCTAATCTCCTATAATGACCAAACATACCGCAGCTATCGCAACGATAATTTTATATAAATATATATATATTAATATATTATAATATAATATATATATAATTATTATATATATATAATAAATTATATTATTTATATTATATCAGTTATTATTATATATAAATATGATATATAACTTATTATACATAGTATTATTAGTATAATGTATATATATAATATTAATATATATCGAGTTTATTTATATATATTATAAAATGTATTTTTTTTTTGTATAATTGAAAAAGAAAAAACTATAAAATATGTATGCGCAAATAATAAAAATTTAATATTTTACCAATTTATGTATTTGCCGGAGCCGGAGCAGAGTCTTTTTTTGCTCTCACCCCGCCTCCGCCCCACAAAAAATATTTCGGCTCCGGCTTCTCACCCAACATTTCGACACTAAATTCACTCAAACCTTGCGGCTCCCGGCTCCGCAGCCCCTGCCAAAATGTATGACGTTTTAAATTAGACTATTATATATATATATATAATGTAATAATAATATGGGTTTAGATGTTTTATGTAATAATAAAATGTTATTTATGTATGATAATGAGTTTAATTATTATATATTTACAATGTTATAAAGTTGTTTATCTTGTATATGATAGAGATAATGTCTTTGTATAATTATACTTAAAATATATTTATAATAATAATATATATAATAATAATATATATGTGTTATCACTTAATTTTGTTCCACAGATGACTTCATCATTTGCAACTTGGCAAAGCAAAACGTTTTTGTCGGTTTCCCTTTTTTTTTGCAAGTTATTTCGATAATAGCATAAATGATTATATAAAATGTTAGAACTGACAAAATATTTTTATTTAAATTAAGTTTAATATTATAATATATATTGATTACCTAATATAATAATAATATGTTTATATTATTATAATATATATATAATATATTATATAAGTATTATAAGTATATAGTATATATATTATATATAATAATTATAAATATAATATACTAAATATATATATGATCGATTATATATTAATGTGAAATATTAGTATTTAGTATATAAGTGTATATGGGACAATGAATGTCCTCGTTGCCCTCACAATAATCCCTGCTGACCTCTCATTAAGTATGCTTGTACACGGTCTAGTATAATCACACTGTAACAATCATCTCAAAAAGATGGGGTTCTCTGTATCGTTAAATTTTTTTCCTTGGTATTTCCATTATGTCTGAAGAAATAGAGACTTACTGGTAATGTGCAGGAGTATTGCCATGCAATGACAATGATCTTGTGTATGCCTCTCTATAAAGTAGCCTTTGCTTACACCGGCCTAATATTATCACCTGTAAACATCACCAAAAAAAGCGTGGGTTCCTCTATTATATGTTAGAATTTTAATTTATTATTTCTAAATTATTGTAAGCGAAAATATGCAATAAGGTGAGTGCACTCTAATCTGCAGTTAAATATTGCTACGTATATTGTCGTGAAAAGTGAAGAGATCACCCTGAATGTGCTGCCGAGTGATTAAATTGATGTATATTCATAGGACATTCGTGACGGAAGAAGAAGTCTAGTTATAGACCTCATTTACTTGAGAAGCAGAGTCGTTTGAGTAAGTGCATCGGAAGCTTGTCAAAAGGCCGGGTAAGACCTTGTGTTATTTGGATTATAGAAATAATTATAGTATAAAGATTAACTTATATAATTTTCACCAATAATAAAAATTAGCAGATTGACATTTTGTAGCTAGACGTATTATAATTAAAAAAGATAATTGCAATAAAATAAATTTATCATTGTAGAGTCTTTATTTAACTGATATTAAAACATGTTTTATGTTGTTCTTTTTTTTTTTTATAAATATTTTTTTTTACATTTAATTATACCATTATTCACTTATTTTGATTTAGACTAATTCTTACTGAAAAATCATTAAAATAATGGATTTAACTTCTTTTTTTCATTACCACTAATAATGTTACTAAATCTTAAAAGTGGTTAATACAAAGAATAAATATGTGAACTCCCAGAGCTGAACTCGTGGATAAAACAAACAAATAAAATCTAAATATACAATGGTGTCATATTTAAAGTAAAGATGAACAAACGCCAACAAATCCATTTGAGATAAACAAATTTATATTTTAATAACTTATGAAGTGAAAAATAAAAAAAGAGTTCCGATCAAAACACAAACACACAACAAAAAAACATACAAAAAAAATAAACCAGCTTTCAAAAAATATACAGTCGACATAAAAAAGCAGTGAAAACAATACAATGGTTTTTTTTACATAGGCATAACAACTATTCCTCTGAAAAAAAAGAGAAATAAAAAAAAAAAAATAAAAATAAACCGTTAAAGAATGGCCAAGTTCTAAATAAAAGAAAGTTCTGCCTCTAGTAGTTTCAAAACGAAGAGGATGAAAACAAACAAACTTGCATCCTACATGGCACTGTATTGTTGAGCGTCTAAAAGTAATTAAATCTATGTACATCGATGGTCTCATATCTATTCAAGACTACCCATCACACCCCCAGTAGAGTGAAAGTTCACCTCCGAGAAAGTATAACCGAAGAGATAAATAAATGAAGAAGCAAAGTAAAAATACTCACCACAATACTGATGTGAAAAACACGAATCGGGAAAACGAGATCCAAGATAGTAAGCGCATGAGAAGCCAGCCCAAACCTGGTGATAAATCACAACAATTTTTCCCCCACTCTCTTGGGAAGAAAAAAAAAGTAAAAGAAGAAGAGTTCTCCCCCTCGGAATTGCACTATACCCCACTTTTCAAAACCGAAATTTGATGAGCAACTTGTTGAGGAGTGGCCATTCCGTCCAGAACGACCATGATCTAAATGTTAACCTACTTAAAATTACAATCACCGATCCGAGTGTGGGAGAATTACGAAGCGGTAAAGAGGCTCAGTTGGCATCAAAATTACCAAGCAAGATTACCAATTTCTTGAAACTCCCTTCTATTGATTGCATTGTGAAAAAAAATTATTATGTGAAGGAAGAATAAAAGTAAAATAGGAGAATCACTCTATGCTACCATCGCTTAAGAACGCATATAGGAAGAAGTCTTATCATCAGGACGAGACTGATGAGGCGGGAGGCGGATGAGTTTCATTCCGCACCTATCCACAAGCTTAATAGATAAAAGAAAATGCTTCGGGCTACCTAGACTTTGTATCGCATATCATCTAACGGAGCAACGATGACTAAATTCATTAGAGATAAAAACTTCTATCCTCTTAAATTAACACAGAATTTTGGCTAGGCTCTAAAACACATACAGTAGCCAGCTTATTACAGATCTCCTCCTAACAGTTTGAGATCAAACAGGAGGAAGAACACCCACTGAAAAGAATTGAATATTTTGTATATTAGTTGTAAAACTGGAGGAATTTAATTGGAAATTAACGTAAAAAAACTTTAAACGGCGCCGCGACAGAGCATTTTATATTAATTTAATAACTAAATTTCTTTTGGTTCCTGCCAAAACCGCGCAAAATTTGCTAATCCCATGAGCCAACCACCACACACAACCCCGCATCTACGTAGATGGGTGGGTTATCTGGTATGAACCGATAAGAGAATTTGTGTAAGAGGCTAAGTGAATGCAAGTATCTCCTGTGTAATATGGAGAATCGTGCGTACGATCAGCATGAGAAGAGAAAGAAGTGATCACCGATAGTGCATAGTAACTCGTAGAGCAGATGAGGTTAAATTTCTGTACGCTAAAGTGAAGAGAGAGAAATTAACGCTCGTACTGTGGATAATCTCTCTATATATAAAAAAGTCGAGCTGTGGAAGAAATTGTGATAGGGTAACACTCTTGCCAAAACGCGTAAGTAGAAACTCGCTAAGACAGCAATTGTGTCAGAAAGAATGCAGAGGAAACTTCCTCCACCTCCCAGCGATAATCAGGCTGCAAGAGGAAAGGTGGTTTTCAACACGATCAACATATTGGACAACGTTGCAGCTGCCCAAGTACCGAAAGGCCTCTGTAGGTTCCACAAGCGCTACTTGCATCGTTCATTTAGATGTGAAGGTCGATATTGCCCAAATGTACGCCTTAATTTTGCAAGCCGCCGGCAACCCCCCCGACTTTCCAAAGGCAGAATTCCAACGTCCAAGAGACAGGTAAACTGAAGCAAATAAGGTTGGTCCGAGCGAGACGACTTCCGGCGTACCCAAATAGGGCTGTGATCTTGTGTAGTGTGGAATTATTATAAATGCATGCTTTCTAGTACAGATAGAAATTTTTCTTATGTAATGTCGGCCCTTGCAATTTCTATAAATTATTGAAGAGTAAGCTTGTGAAATTTTGGGTTTTAACGAATATGAATTTTCAATTATGTTGATTAATCTTTATAGAAAGGAATTATACAATAGTCGTATTATATAAATTAATAAACTTAATAATTGTTAATAATGTGATTTAGGAAGAAATTATTATTATGATAGCCGTAATAGTGTTAGGAATGATTTTTTAATAGCTGTTATACTTGTAAATTAATGGAAATTAATAATAACGATCGTTTTGGCTACAACTAGTTGCTTAAATAAGATAATGTATAAAGTGGATATGTTCAATGTTATGATAGATATAATTGTGAATTTGTTTTATATAATAGGTTATTTTTATAATAAATTGTAATTAAATATTATGTAATGATATTCGTGTGGTATAATGTAAAGGTTAATTATATTAATAGATTTAAGTGGAGTAGAAATAACACTTGTAAGGATAATCATCTCGTAAAGCAGTAGATAAATTAACAAAAATAATGCATCTGAAATCGGAAAGTGTTTAATGATTTGAGGATGAGACTACCAAAATGGTCAGAGTTGGAGGATATCTTCTTGGTTTAAAGTCAACTCTCCTTCGCCCAACATGTAAGACTTTGGTCAACCTCCCCCCACAGAATGTCAATTGATCTAACACTGAGTCTGTTAAGGCTGGGGGGTATCCTTCTTTCAAATCAATCTTTTAATATGTAACTCAACGCTAAATTGTTATGAGACGTAATAACGATAATGACAATAAAGATAATAATAATGATAATGAGTTTCCCCATTAGTAAAAGTGCGCCAATTGTAGAACTAGGAGTGATAACCATAGTGATGGCGATGACGGTTGTAAATTTCTATAATTACAATTTGAAAACTAAAATAGCTTCTGGTGGTCATAAACATGAGTCATCTAAGGTTCCCCCCACGGAGTCGTACAAACTGCTCCCCACCACTCCAATCACTGGTGAGAAAGCGGAGAGTATGTGAGATGATTCAGACTTGTTGACTCCATAACCTTATTAATAAAAATAATAATTTAAAAAAATGAAACTTGTAAATAAGAAGTGGACCGTGCTAAAGCTCACGAAAACCCTGTCGTTTTTGCTGATAGTAATGAAATTGTATTAGCTTTTATAGAAATGAAGAAGGCTTTCAATTCAGTGCCTTCCGATAAGCATGGGGGATCATTAATTTTAAGAAATAATGCATGATGACATTATCTTAAATAAGTAATACTGTATTAAAGTGGAGAGTTCTCGCATTAATATATATAATATATAATATATATATATATTATATAATATATAATAATATATATATAATATTGAGTGTAGTGTGATGTTCAGTTATTGAGTTGATGTTATAGTGTAAATATATATATAATGTACGTCAACGTACGCCAGTGTTGTTAGGGTATATCATATATATATTATATATATAAAGGTGAGAATATATGATATAAAGTCCATACAATGTCAATATATATTACGTTAACAAAAATATATATAATGAAGGCCTCAAAATGAAGACGTATTTAAATTTTAATAGTTAGAACTCGAATTAATTATAATATTTATATATTATATAATTATAGTTTATAGTAAATGTATTATATAAATAAGACTATAGATATGACACTTAACGAATATTAGTAATAATATATATTATAATATGCAAATAATATAATAAATATATAAATGTACCTTACAAGATGTAAGTCTTTGAACAAAAAAAATTATAAAATATAATCTATATGGTTATTATTAAATATATATTATTATTAAAGTGAGTAGAAAATTATGCTCCCAATTTCTTTTCCATTAGAACATAATATAAACAACTTATTTAAAGACATTACAAATAATAAATTAGTATGGACTAAATAAAGCACCTAATTATATATCATTATACAGAGGAGCTGGAAGAAGAGAACTTTCACATATTAATATTATTGCGACGGTGCGTCCCACACACAATGGGCCCACCGCCTAACCACCAAAATTCCTTCAGCTCCGGGCTCCGGACAACAGCGCCTTGCGCCCCATCCCTGTTTCTTACAAATTTAAGTCTTAAAGTTGATCTCTAATATTTTTTATTTAATATATATTCTTTTAATTTTATTATTTTGCAACCTTTATTGAAATATAATGCATTGTCAATAGCGTCTACTAAGCCAGGACAATTTTTTAATTATTCTTATTCTTTATATTATTCCTAGTAATTAGTTCATATTAATTATTTTTTTTACTGCTTATTATGAAGCAACGCATTTTATTATTTATTTTGATTATTATATTTATTTATATTATTATTTATTTAATATTATTTATTATTATTATATTATTATTATTTATTAGTATTATTATTATATTAGTGAATATTATTATTTAGTAATATAATTATTAATTATAATATTATAGTGTTATTTAGATGGATTAATCGATAAATTAAATTTTATATGGATTGATATTTTATCTATTAGAGGTGTATTTATTTAATTTTGTAAATAATAGATGAATTATATCTATTTTTTTTATATTAAAAATTTTTGGTAAATTATTATATCAAATCCACCGTGATTGAGTAGAATTCATTAAATATACGCATGATCACCAGTGTTGCTGTATGAGTTATTATTATTCGATTCATAATATATCTACTTCATTATTACTTCTGATATAATGAATTATTAGTTATTATTATTATTATCTATTGATTGCATTTAAAAATATATTATTATATGTGAGATAGCAAGGATAGATTATTAAAAGAATTAAATTATTTATTATTATTGTGTGTAATAATTTATATATTAAGATGGTATATAATTTATTATTATGATTATTATTATTATCCTCATACTCTCTCTCTCTCTCTCTCTCTCTTCTCCTCTCTCTCTCTCTCTCTCTCCTTCATCTCTCTCTGTCTGAATTCATCAATCTTGAATGGCTTTCAACTAATTTTCATCTTTCTCTCTGCTCTCTTGATTTAATAAACCAACTCGACTAGTTCTTCAAAAAAAAATTTTTATGGTATAAGTTGTCTTCAACCAGAAATACTAATTAATTATGATATGATATATATACTAGTATTAGTAATATATATTATTAATATATATATATATATATATTATATATATTATATATATACTATATATATATAGTATATAGTATATGATATATAGTATATAATATATATATATGTGTGTAAGTGTGTGTAATATTATGTTTTGTGAGTGTGTATGTGTGAGATTTTTGAATGTATATGTTATGTGTAGGTGTTTAGATGTATGTGTAAGAGTGCATTTTTACCTATGTTCCTCATACTTGTGCTCATATTTATTTTTGTTTTATGATTTTGTGTTCGCAAAAACAAATTTCGAAATTACATAAAACAATTAAGATTATTAAATAAAAATTGAAAAGGATATTCAGAAATGAGGTTTATATTTATTGCACTCTTAAATATTCACAACCAACGAAGGACTGGAAATAATATTAACGTACCGAGTTAACATATATAAGCCACGCATGCCACTTAAATAATATAATTATATAATTAAGTTATTTATATATATTATTATAATTAATATAGTACTATATATATATATATATATATATATTATATAGTATAGAGTTATATATATATATATATATATTATATAATAGTAATATTAATATATATATATTATATATTAATATATAATATAATTTAGGGTTTGTTGCAGTGTCTATAATAAAGCGATATTGGTTTTCGACTTAATGTTAAGGGTTGCGATGAGGAAAAAATATCGATATCGATATTTTAAAAAATATTCAAATCATTCCCTTCAGAAAATAACAAATATCGGGTTAAAATCATATACTTAATTACTATGTCGATATATATATATATACCGGTATATATATATATAATATGATATATATATATATATTGAGTTCTTCAAAATATTAATATAATCCGCATATGTATATATATATGTATATATATATATATATATTATTATATATATTATATATATAATATATATATTAATATATAATATTATATATATATATATATATATATATATATATAATATATAAATATTAATATAATGCGAAATGGGTAAGTAGGAGATTATAAAATATTTTTAAGACTTACCGTCCAAGTTATTGATTCTCTTTTTTTTGTGGTTTTTTTTTTATACAATTTTCTAGTATTATGATTCGCCTAAACAGTCATTTAAGTCGGGTGACGGACATTGATTCAAATAAAATAATATATAGGACCAGTTACGTTTATACAAACTCTTTTCATGTTTTAAAATTTTTTTTTTTTTTTTTTTTAACTAAAGCAATAACCCAAGGTTAAACCGCAAAGATAGCAGGAGTCGGGGTCTCTCGGCGACTTCCGGGGAACGACAGGGTAGGACTATTTCCCCCCCTCCGGGGAGGGTTCTCCGAGAACCCCCGTCTCTTAATAACGGTATTTGTAAGGTGTCGCGGTAAGGTTATCCTCCGCCCCTCCCCTACGGGGTATGGGAAAACGTTCCCTCCCTTCTGTTCCCCGTCGGCTCGAGCCCCCTAATTTTTTTATGGTTTATTTTGTTTTTTATTATTTTTTTTTATTACATTTCACATTCCTTTTGAATCATTAACTTAATACACGCTGATTCCAAACATATGTAACTGTGTTTTTCTGTAAGTTTCGATACTTTTCGATGATATTTCATTTATGGAAAAAAATAAACTTTTTTTTAATTTTTTTGTTTACCTGCACTTTTTTCATTATAAGCTCTTAATACTCTAGATTTGCTGATATATTAAGCAAATGGATTGCTATTCTATGAATAATATAGA
>JABUQX010106616.1:0-10000 GCA_015478945.1 Trachelipus rathkii | reverse complement strand
TCTTCTTCTTCTTCTTCTTCTTCTTCTTCTTCTTCTTCTTCTTCTTCTTCTTCTTCTTCTTCTTCTTCTTCTTCTTCTTCTTCTTCTTCTTCTTCTTCTTCTTCTTCTTCTTCTTCTTCTTCTTCTTCTTCTTCTGAGATCAATCAACCATACAATTGTTTTGATCTTTTTCCCATACAAAACCCGTAGTTATTAAGCATATTTATTACTATGGCTAAACTACTTTTTCATATCAAAAAATAATATAGTTTTTTTGGGAGAGAAATTTTGGTTTTCTTTGTTTTGTTTCAGCTATATATATATATATATATATATATATATTATATATATATATACATATATTATATATGCTATCATATATATCTCCTATATATCCATCTTTATATATCTGCTATATTTATATGTGCTCTATATCACTCACTAGCTATAGATATTGAGTTTTCTTAAAGATTTGGTAAACCATCATTAGTGGTGTGAATTATTAGGTGGTGTTGAACACTGTTTTTTTGCAGATTGCGTAGGTTAAATCTTTTGACTATGCCAGTAAAGAAGACCTCTATCAGTTAGTTCCATATGCCAGAACCTTGTTTTGTATTGTTGAACCATCTCTTCTTCATTTACCTTTTTATATTTTCATCTTGCTAACAATATGTATATTATATACATTACTGTGTTTTTCATTGCATGCTTTCTTCATTTACATTGTTGGCGAAATGTGTAAATAGTGTATGGACCAATAAAGGTGATCAGTAATTGTCATTCATTATATATTCCTTTTTCTCTTTGTTTTCTGAAACTACATCTTTTGGTATAGTTGGAATGATGTTCTTAATGAACTATTGTCATGCTACGATGTTGGGTCTTCCCTCTTTAATTTCTGTGACGTTTGCGGTCTTTATTTTAATTTACACTCTGTTGAACATCATTTTTCGTCCAACAGACTTCAGCTTCCTGTTTTAAGCTCTATTCTGTTCTCTTTTACTGTCTGTACCCTCAAATAACATTGTCTGTTCTCGTATTATTTTTTTTTTCCTTCTATTATCTCTCTCTTTCCTCGGCCCCCTCGTCAACTTTGGACTAAATAAATGCATACTGTTTATTTATCTACTATTTCAATTAATAATCTTAAATTCTTCAACTATCTAAACTCCATTAAGGAGCACATACACATTCTCTCTCTTCACATTTCTCTTAAGTTTTCATTCAGGATTAAAGTTTTAATATTTCCCACAGATTACCGTTTTCCTCTGGTGAAGTCGGATGATGAATATGGTGAATTCATCTTTAATTTTTTTTATAAGAATGGTAACGGTTCACTTTACAATTTTAATTGTTTTCCCCCTCTGATCTGTAGTACATCAACTATCTCCTTATCCCTGAATCCTATTCCATCTCTTCAAGACTTCTTCAAGGAAGCTGTAGAAATATTTTGATTCAATCGAAAACTAAGCAACAGACTAAACTTCTGCTAAAGTTGAATTCTTCTTTTAAACATTTGACTCAGTTCATTTCCAATTTCAAACTCTCTCTCTCTCTCTCTCTCTCTCTCTCTCTCTCTCTCTCTCTCTCTCTCTCTCTCTCTCTCTCTCTCTCTCTCTCTCTCTCTCTCTCTCTCTCTCTCTCTCTCTCTCTCTCTCTCTCTCTCTCTCTCTCTTTCTCTCTCTCTCTCTTTCAGCTTAATCTTAAGATGGAATATAGTCCTGAAGGTTTTTCTCATATGAATTTAATATAATTTACAGCTAGCTTTGGTAAACGGCTTATATTCTTTGTTCATCACTTTTTCTTTTCCATCCTGACAGGAGCGGACTCCTCTCTCAACTCTATAACTATAGTCCTATTGCTCTAACTAATTCTATTTTCTCATCTATCTTGAATTAAGAAATTTGAAATTTTTATAATTATTTTATCTTATCTCTGATGGCTAGTATAGTTTCCATTAGGAATGCTTAGCAGGAGATTTTTTATCTTTCTGTGACTCGAGGTACTCTTAAATTCTACATTTTGGTGAACCATTTACTGTGGAACAGACCATATCGAAAACATTCGATGGAATCTGGTACAAAGAGTTGATCTTCAATCATTTTCATTCCAAACTTATCTCTTGCTTCCATTTTGGTAGCTCTATAGTAGTAGGTTAAGACGGACATTATTCAGCAAAAAATATCTAATAATTGCGTGTCCCACTTTGTTTTCTTCTATCTTTGTACTGTTCACAACAACCTTTTATCCTTCACGTGATCACCTCTCCAAGCTGATGACGGTGAATTTAACTATATCTTACATCAATCTTTTTATTTTAAAAATCAGCCGATCCACGAGAAAATAAAATATGCAAGGAGGGTGGTCTAGAACAGCTAATTACTGATTTTTATTGTATTTGTAATTAAAGAAGAGAAAACATGACTGCTTTCAATGCCCCAAAAGCTAGATTCTTTGACCTCTCTGTTCGGTGCATTATACCACACAAATACATCATCTTCGAAAACTAATCTCTCTCTCTCTCTCTCTCTCTCTCTCTCTCTCTCTCTCTCTCTCTCTCTCTCTCTATCTATCTATCTATCTATCTATCTATCTATCTATCTATCTATCTATCTATCTATCTATCTATCTATCTATCTATCTATCTATCTATCTATCTATCTTTTTATTTTGACCTATTTAATCGCATAACCCATCCAGTGAGAAGTGCATGTGTGACTCAAGTTTCCAAACAACTTCGTTCCCTCTCTTTGTCCAGCTTTCTATAACCACAGACTTAACAACTATTGTTTATTCCATTATTAACTCAACTGTAAAAGTCTGGAACACTCTTGGATTCCAATAGGAAGAAAAAAGAAGGAAGTAGCCATGATTTTGGTTTGATTAATTAAATTATAAATAAAAGACAGTTTAGAAAAACAAACTACTCCATCCTTTTCAGCCCTCACTTTTGAAACAAAAAAATATCAAATAATAATACTTGAGTAACAAGATTGTAAATTATTCTGTACCATTGAAATATAGGTTTGGTAGCTTCTCTCTCTCTCCTCTCTCTCTCTCTCTTCTCCTCCCTCATCCTCTCATATTATAAATTCATATGTATTATTTTATTTTAGAAATTTCTTGTAAGTAAATACTTAATAAAATCTATTATAGTATATAATATATATATAATACTATATAAGTATAATCAATTATATTTATATAAGACATATATCTATAAGTATTATATATATATTCCCTTTAAATATACCTTCGTAGAAGAAATAAAATGGAAATTCATTTTTCATGGCTTTTTGAAAGGTAATATAGAATTTACCATTTATTTCTTATGTCATAGAAATCTTCCTAATACATAATTATGATAGTATGTTATTTGTGTATCTATATAAGTAATTACTATTAAATTAAATATTTTTTTTTATTTTAATTATTATTTTATATAATTTACTAATATAATATATATATGTACTGTTATTTATTTTTGCACTGCACAATGACATATATACTAATATGAATAGTATAATAGCTACTATATATATAGTATTATATAACTATACATTATATATAATAATAATATATATATCATCAATTTATATTTATATATTATTATTAATATACTAGAATATAATATAATATAAATTATATACTTATATATATATATATTAAAATGGATTTTAATAGTATAGAGTGTATGTAGAAATATAAAAATAATATATATACTATATCAATTATATGAAAGAGTCATAAATATATATATATTTTATATATATTATATATGTTAAGATAAAATATTTATAAGAAAAAAAGTCATATATGCTTGCTATAATAATTATTATATAATAAGTATATAAATTTTATTATTTATTAAAAAACAATATATATATATATAATAATATATATATATATAATAAATAGGTATCAGATGTACCTTTCCCTAAGTAAATAAAATATGATTTTCTGAGTATAATATATAATATATATATTATATATATATTATAATAGTATAAAACAATAATAACAGAGTGCTATAAACATAGTATTGTTTTAAATTATTCCACCCTCTTAAAACACCGCTCCAATTTAGGACTACCTAACAAAAGATATTAATCAAAATTCATAACTGTTTGACTTTTTATAAATTTAATATATTATATTAGTACATTTTAGTAGTCAGAAACATCAAATCTTATATTTTATTCAATATAATATATTATAATATATATAATGTCTATAGAAATATAAATACCCGTTAAAAAATTCAAGTTTAAGATATATTGATATAACCATATAAATAATTTTACAAAGTTAAGATAAATTATTATATAGTACATAGGTATAAATATAAAATATCGATATAAAAACTTATATTTAAGCAATATTGATGAACTAATTATATCCAAATTATATGATATTTATAAAAATGATTTAAGTAAGTAATAAAAAAAGAATAACTATAATACTTATAATATTTTTAAGAATATTTAGTATTAAATATTTTTATTAATATTATTTAATAAATATGGTCTTTCTCATATCACGAACTACAATAAGGGGACACGTAAAAAACATTTGAGTAAGATCGCCTGGTCTGAAATTAAAAAAAAACAACTACTCTAAATTTAACTAAATATATATCACCAACTATACTGAGCTGGTTCAACAGTTTAAAGGACATGAATACCTAATATATCTATTTTTATGCACTAAATAATTGACGCATGAGTTTTTTCTGACATTATTTTGAATTGGCAATTTGCAGTTTCAGACTTAACACAGCGAAAACAGCACCGCGCATATAACAGTACTTCTTTTCTCTTCAATAATGATATACTTATAAGAGAATCACCGAGCTTGTTCGACTATATCCAATATCGAACCTGTCAATTTGCTAAGAAAGTAGTTAAATATATTTCAAAATGGGTATATCGAATTTAGTCCTTTGATTGAAATATATTTCTTTTCTGATTCGAGAACTTGCATACATGACTTCATCAACTTTTTCTGGTTTGAACAACTGAGTTAAGAGTAGGGTCTATTGTCTAAGGATTTATTTTAAAAAGGGCCGCGTACAAACACATTTCTGATTTCACGAAGAATGAAACAATGTCTCCGTTGTAAAGGGATATAGCTCAATATTATGAAGTAAGAGAAATGGTTTTTATAAAAACACAGGTTTTTACAACTAATTAAATATTTTGGATATTCTCTTAATTAATATATGAAAAAATAATTGAAATTTCAGTTAAGACCAGAAACGTAGCAATTTAGAAGACACGACTGTGAGAAAAGAAAGACTGAGAGAGAAGATATTAACGAGAGAATGTACGAGACATTTTCTGCTTTTTGATAAGAATATTGTGACAGCTACGATAGATCAACTGAAAACACGAACGACTATATTTCAGTAGATATCCTAAAAAATGACCCCTTCTAAATATCGATATTATAAGGAAATTAAACAAAATAATTTCAAATGAGGAAATATTTTAGTGAAGAAATATTAGACGAAAATTTTAGAAGAAAAATATTTGTAAAATAATATTTTAGGCAATATAAAAATTAAAAGAATATAAGACCCCGCACTAATTTGGTCAAGATATTAAGATATCAAATGGTTTTTTATTCTGTTAAAAACTACCGTTTCCATCAAACTAAATACAACAGAAAGTAAATATTTATAGGTATGTTAAAATGAACACAAACATAATATATATTATAGAAATATCAAAGATTATAACTAAAGTATCGGTCTAAATATAAACACAACAGCTAAATAAACCTATCCGCTATCACACACAAGTCTTGCTTTCTCTAAGAACACTTTTATTTTGATACATTGCGAGCATTCGAAATGAAGAACCATATCATTAATCTTATATTAAGACAAGATGCAAAAAACCACTCTATATATAACTATATCTTTAAAAGTATACAGATTTAAGCCATATATAGATATCCCAAATGATATATAATATAAGTTTAGAGAGCTGAATAAATATCTAACTTAAGATAGGTATTATAAAACAATTCACAGATATCACAGTACACAAATAATCACAAAGATGTCATATGAAAAGCGGTGATAGAATTATAGATGATATTAAAATTTATAAAACAGGTTTTGTCCAGGTTTGGGAAGGTGTCATAAAAGTATTAATTACATACTAAAGATACACCATAATAATTAATATTAATTTTACTAAAAATTGCAAAACAAATATTAATTCAATCTGTTATATATAGACCACCTTCTAATAATCTAATCCTAAAACATATTAGCAATGAATTCTTCCTCTTATCACAATAGCTTATATATGAAAATATTTTTGTGTTCTAACTATATTAATCCAACTATTTTAATACCATACATTTCTTAATGGTACCATTTTTATACACCAGTACTCATACATTTTTTTCTGCTTAAGAAAACTTTCAAGCATAGGGTAATATCGTTGTACACAAAGCTATATATTATTTCTAAAATAGAATATTGAGAACTATAGAAAACACACTTAACGTATCTATATAATAAGCAAACGTTGGCGTTAATTAATGTTGGCTCAAAGTAATTTAGTTTAATGTGAAAATCTGTGTAAAGCACAACACTAGCCCCCAACCTTATAAAGAACTTCTTTAAGATTATATACAAATTAGTGAAATATATTTGAGAATGCTTAAATAAATTAGGAGTGATATTCATATTTATAGACAACAGAATAGGTTTGAGGCATACTAATGTGATTCCACTGCCATATATATTATATATATATATAAATATTTTTAAATTAATTTATATATATAAGATATATTATATTATTTATAATTAATATAACAAATTATATGTATATAAAATTTTCAGTAAAATATAACCGTCTGAAATTTGAATATAGTTAAGAATAATATAATAAACATTTTAAAATACAAGCATATAAACCAGAATAATGGGATAAGTTATTCATTAGAATTTATCTTTACTCTGATACTAAAATTTATGTTATCAATTTTCTTCACGTCATCCCGATGCTACACAGCAAAATTACTGTACCAGTTATATGCATAAATATAATGTATAATTTAGTCGTATCTGCTTTATATGGAAATATGTGTGTACAATAACAAGCTTTACGAAATCGACGAAATGTTAGAACTTTTGTGGTGGAATTAAGATATTACACAGATTGTTTCAATGATTTACAATATCTGAAAGAGAATTTTCCACAAATTGATTGATATAGTTCATTAAAAGTCTTTAATACTTATATTATAAGATATGAGTATTATTAATAATATTATAGCTAAATTTTGAATAAAATTATATAAGAGAAAAGTATATATATCAATCTGTAGATTTAAGAGATGAGTTAAAAGAAGGACGTTTCTTATAAATACGAAGAATGTGCAGGTGTTTGAGCATGTATCTTGCTTTGTTCTCTATACACAAAGAAAGAATTATATGAAGTGTTATAATAACATCTAGAGCAATAAATTTTATCGATTCTAACATAAAACAAAACCACCAAAACAAATAATATTATTAAAATTTCATTTAAAATAAAAACACGTTCTACAAATTACATACTCATAAAAATTTAATTAAACAAATTCGCTTATTTCATTGACTTTTACTATTATGAATATATTGCATTTCACAAGAAAAACTAATATACAAATATTTTTCAAATAATTAGAATCACATAAAAATCCACTCGTTACTATAATAAACTGGCTCCCAAGCTATCATACACATTCAACTTTTAGTTATGATTCACACAAATATAGATTTCCAAAAGCAATATGAGTATAAAATATTTTCCATATGATGGAAAAATTCTGTAAGCTTAATAAAAATCACATATTTCAATAAAATTTTAATTTGATATATAGATATCAGAGATTAAAAAAAAATATATTAATGAATATAAGTTCACATTAGAGTGTAATTCTTTATCCCTCGTTTCCGGCAGAATATCACGTAATAATATTGTTTAAAAAGGGCAAGGAGTAAAGGGAAACTTTTCTTCTCAGTACCCCAGTCTGCCATTGCATCACAACTAAAGAATAAGACAGGGTGTCGAATTATCAACGTAGGCTAGAGTTTAAATATTAGTTTTAGAGAGTCCTCCAACACCCACGAAACCCCAATTTACTTACTACACAATTAACTAATGTTAAACTTCCACAGAAGTTCCTAATTATTATGAAAAAACTGTACTTTTACACAATATGTATATGATAAATTGTAACATAAAAACATTCATCAGTTTATAAGAACTATATTATGATTATGGCGACAAAACGACTCATAAAATTACACTATCCCTAATATAAAACAACTTATTAGATAAATATATATCTACTCATCCTCAGATCAATCGTTGTGCATTTAAAGCAGCTTAATCAAACAAGAGTATAAAAAAAAAAACACAATTCCATTATTATATCTATAACAGTATTAAAATGCTTAATAAATAATACTATTTACTATATAACACAAAACTACAATTTTTAACATTATTTATTATAAGCTAATAAGATTATATAATTACGAAAACTTAATCTATTTTAAGACTAGAGTTTCATTAAGTATAATATTTATATCGTATTATATTATATATTATTTGAAATGATAAATAAAGTGAAAATAATATTGAGATAAGAAATAAATGATTATACTAGAGTTACGTTAATTTTAGAAGTTACTATTATAAAAGTATTTATTATAAATATTATAAACAGGTATTCTTGTACAACTATGCTTCATGCAGACTCTAATATGAATTAAATATATGTTAATAGCGCGCTTATTAAAAGTAAAACTATTAAATAACAAATATTATTTAATATATATACATAATTTATAATTAGATACACTACCAACTGCTTATACAAATTATAGACATAACACACGCCAGAGAAAAATTAAAACTTGGATTTTCCCAATCTCAAATTCACAAACCACACATCGACAATATTTTATCTATTCACATTTGTCTTTTCAATACTAAAAGATGTCTATTTCAAAACATGAAACTAGGTCGAGTAATTTTATTTCTAACAATTAGTTACTGTATGTAGTAAATTATATAAATCCATGATAAATAAAAGTTCACATTATATTTTTAAAAGATTAATACCAAATTAAAATATCACACATATAAATGTTAAATTAAGTACGAAAAAGCACAAGAAAAGTCAAGAGTTTAAATTTGCAATGTTAAAATATAAAGATAGAAAGATGAAGTAATAATTAAATAGTGTAAAAATATTTAATGTATTTATTTAACCATGGTTTTGATCTGTTTTAACCACATTATTTTGATAATATATATTTTTAACTTCCTTAATTACAAAAAAACCAATATCTAATTTTGAAAATTAACTAAATTCATATATAGGCATCTGAAGATTCAAAAAAAAGCCTCATAATATCTTATCAACCATAAAAATATTTATAAACGCTTTTTTATCATATAGTTCTATTTAACCTTGAAGAGAATTTATGAATACTCATATTTCATTATGGCAGAAGAAAACAGATTAACGTCAACCTTTTCAAATTGACGAAAATGAAATCCCGAAATCAATTTTTAAATAAACTGAAAATTTTCAAGAATTACCAAATCTTTTATATCCATCAATTGCTTTTGATCAAATTTATAGACCAAAATAATTATGTACTTTTATTTAATAGCGACTTTTACGATACATAATGTGATATTAATGCAAAGCAATGCATGTTATATTAGAAGTATTTAATATTAGAATTTACTAAGTTTTATGCAAGTTCCAACTAATATAAATATATTATTGTATATATATATAAAACAAAAATTGATAATATATACATAACAAACGTCAAATTTCGAGAACCTGTGTAGAAATATATAAAAACTTATTTATTTACCACTCATTCGTCATTTTCTGCTAATTTTTGTAATAAATTGCAATTATTCAAATTAAAATACTAATTACTAATTTTTATCATTAATGCTAAATAAATCCATTACACTGTTCAGTC
>JABUQX010106615.1:25000-42037 GCA_015478945.1 Trachelipus rathkii | reverse complement strand
TTTTAAATTAATGATAAATATTTTAAGTTTCTTATAGAAATTGTATATTATAATTAAATAAATTTAAAGATATATAAGAAATATGGATCTAGATTTAAAGGGTGTGGTCAGTTATACCAATTGGTAGAATGTCGATTAGTTTAAAAATAAAAGTATAAAAATTTAAATATATTAAAAAAAAATTAAATAAATAAATTAAAATATCATATTAAGAAAGGTCAAAATATCAATAAAAATAATGTTTAAAAGATAAGAAATTAAATGGATCAAATAAACGTTCACCTGTATTGTGGAAAAATAATATAAAAAAAAATCTCACAGCAAGAAAAAAAAAAGAAAAGAAAAGGGCCTTATGATTTTCTCAGAAGGTGGATAAATGATCGTGCAATTTAGGAAAAGTTAATAAAATATAAAAGGGAATTATAAGCAAAAGATGTTATGGAGTGAATATGTTATAATATATAGGGGGGCGAATATTGTTATGAATAAGGATTTTTGAAAGGTTTTAGTAAAAAAAAGAAAGAAATTAATAAAATGTTTAAGGCATATTTTTGTCACAATTAAAAATAATATTTTTGAGCGAAAACACATGGTGGTTTCTATACTGTACAAATTACCAGAAGAGAAGGGTGATAGAGGGAAATTGTAAATAGAGTATAAAAAAAATTAAGAAGAAATAGTAAAATAGATGTTGAAAGGGTATTGAGTATGAGGTTTAGTGGCTATTTGAAAATAAAGAAATTAGTTGATGTATGAATTAATAGTTTATGAAAATTAAATTTTAAATTAGAATTATTACTAATAATTAAAAATTAATTATTTAAAATAATTTAAATTTTAAAAGATTTTTTTTTAAATAGATAGAAGAAAATATAAAAAGATATAAAAAGAAGAATTAATTAAAATGTATTTGGTGGTAATATCTAGAAAACGAGATTTCAAGAACAGCAACAGTTTGAAATAGAATAGGTATTTTAAAGGTTTTTAAAGGTCTCTAAAATAAAAAGAAAAGTTTAAAAAAAAAATTAAAAAAATAATAAAAATAGAAATAGTTATAGTTGAGATTACAGAAGCAGTTAAATAGTAGATATAAGAGAAAATAGTTGAAAGATATATATAGTATATATATATATATTATATATATATATATATATAATATTAAATGTTTAATATATTTCTAATATATATATATATTTATACAAATTTTATATATATAATATATATATATATATTTTTTATATATTATATTATATAGTTTAGAATTAATATACAAATGTAAATGATAGAAATCAGAAATTAATAATAATAAAAATAACTAAAAATACAGAAAAATAAATATAAATGAAATAAAATTAAATACATAATGTTAAATTCTTGAAAATGTTTTGTATAAAGAAAATAAGAAGGTAATACAAGCAATAAAGAATGGTGAGTTGGGATAATAAATAAATATAAAAGCAAATTTGTAAAATAGATAATAATTATATATAAAATTATATCTATATATATACGTATATATATATATATATATATATATATTTTATAATATATATATATATATATATATAATATAATTTATAATAATAATATTAAATAATAGTGTATGTGTGAATGAGTTTATATAAATATAGTTTGAAAGTGATAAAAAAAAATTTTAAATTAATAAAAGTAAAAATAAAAAATTTAATTTTTAATTTATTAGACTAGGCATATGAAAAAATTAAGAAAGAAAGTAATAATATTTATTTTTAAAAATATAAAAATAAATTAAAAATATATAATATATACTATATATAATAAATATAAAAATAATAATATATAATATAATATATAAAATAGAATTATATAATATATATATATATATAATATATATATAATATATATATATATATAATATATATATTATATATATATATAATATATATAATATATATATATTATATATATATAAAATATAAAATATATATGATAGAAATAATATATATTTATATATATATATTAATAATATATATATATATTATTATATATATATAACTATAATATATATATATCATATACTATATCATATAATAATAATTATAATATATATATAGATAATGAATATATATAATATTCGTAAATATATTATATATTATAGAATATATTAGTATATATATATATATATATTATATATATAATAATAAACTATATATATATATAATATATATATATAGTATATAAATATTCAATAAGATATATTATATTATATATATATTATATATATATATATATTTATATATAATATAACTATATATACCTATCAGCAAGCTAATACTATATCTGCGGGTCTCCCTCGCCTCAGCCTCCGTACTCCATCCACGTACGGGCCCCTACCTTAGCCAAGTACAGTTCTATGCTACGGCTACGCACATATATATATTAATATTACTAATATATATGATAACATAGCTATCAAGACTATAGTATATAGATTATATATTACATACAGCAATATATATATCTACTATATGACTCATACTCATACCCTATTACGTACCTATTAAATATCATATACTACACATTACCCACCACTGACTATACCTACGTAACCGCATAACCATTCAGCCCCCGCAATAACTGGTACGTACTACGTAACGGACAGTAGTAGATATAAAGCTAAGACTACCCACCTAACCTATATACTATATATACATTAGCTACCCTAGCTTAACATCCATATATAGAAGAAAATAATGTGGAAAGAAAAAATTACAAAAAAATGTTAAGACAAAAATGTCATGAGGAAAGAAGTGAACTTGTATATAACATGGATGGAGATGATCTTATTGAAATTCACATTTTAATTGTTATGTTCAAAAAGTATTGGGTATAATGATAAAAGGTAGGATAATAATAGTTAATAGAGCATTAATTGGTATAAAAGCCGCGTCGATTATAAAACTAGATGGTAAAATCTTATTGCCCCTAGCAATGTAAGAATCGTTAAAATAATTAGAAATAGTAAACTTATAAAAGAAAAAAATTAAAATAAATTAATTACAGACTATAACAGAATAGAATATGAAAGCATAAAAAAACCAGACAATAAGTTAATTGATTTGAATCAGATACAGCTTAAAAAATAATTTTAAAGGTCGAGTTTAGTAATAAGTTTTTAATTTAAACTAAGGGGAAAAAAAATTGAAGAAACGAAGACTCATATCCAGAATCTCAGGAGATGATTCTATAAAGTTCTAAATCTATTAATTAAATTTGATGAAATCGTAAAAAAAGAAGATTGAAGATTTATTATGAAGAATTTAGTTTAGAAGTTAGTAAATTGATTAAATAAGCTAGAATTTGAATATTTATAATAATTAAATATTAATAAATAACTTTAAATTTGATAATAATGAAAAATAGATATAAAATTTGAATTAAAATCTAAATTATAAAATAATTGTATATAATGATGAGGGAAGGGAAAAATAGCTGGAACAAAAGATGATTAAAAATGTAGGAAAATAACCTTAACTTTTAAAAATATGAGATGGGGAAACATCTAGATTAGTTAAAAAAGTTTTAAATATTTTGTGCATTAATTGAACAAACAATGTAAAAATGAAAACAATATAAAACTTCATGAACATTAAACACCTTTAGTAAAAATTATAAAAAGTTTATATATACTATGCATACATATGTGGTAGCCTACTACTACTGAGTACACTATCCGCGCGTAATATACTTATTATAAATATATATATATCATATTAATATATACGCACTATAAGGTATATTATACCTAGTACAGTCTACCGGGCCTCTCGGCCGCCGTAGTATACCTACATCTATAGTAGTTAATCGAGTATACGTAGGATAGGGCACCTACCCTTGATGTTAGGTAGCGCCTCGTGCCGCCGTTGTAGCATATATAGCCGTAGGAGTACTATCAGCTATATATGGGAGTGGTGGGCCCGCACACTCCAGATGCTTAGGTTTTTTCTGTTATAGAAATTACTTTCGAATACACACCGCATAAGAATTAAATAAATGAAATAAGAAGTGAATTATAAATGAAATTCTTAAGACACAAGTAAGCACAGTTACTGAAAAAACAATACACCACTATATTCCTACTCTGACACACTATCTACAAGCTCACATCTGTGAAATAGAATTATGATTAGAAATGAATAATAATCCGAATAATAATTAATGAGACATCAATCCTATATATATATTTTTTACTTACTAATAATATTCAATGAATACTCATCTTTTAACTTTCATTGCAATGCTTAATTGTAGAATTTTATATATAACACTCAACTAATAATAATAATTAATTAATAATAATAATAATAATACCCTGACACTGGTTGCGTATGCTAATTATAAAGTTATCGTTCTTAATAGAAAAGAGGCAAATTCTTACCCTCTTTCATCCTCAAATTTATATCAGTATATACACTAAAGGATGAAATAAATGACATATTATGAAATTTACTTAACTTAGATAACTCGTGCCTTTTATCACATATAATAGATTACCGGCGTGCGTGATGACATTACGATACAAACTATACATTACACATACACTCCATTTCAATAGTACTATTAATCATATAATAATTCCAGTTAATCACTGTTATCCATCCAATTAGAATTTATCATAATACATGCCTGTTCTCACATCAACTACACTATTTACTTGAGGATACGAAACTCGCTCGCAGGCTTATTAACATAACAGGGATTTATTAGAATAAATGATCTTACAACTCACAATACTTTGAAATAATCGTATCCTGACATTAATTCTTTAGTCAAGAGTATATCACTCACCATAATTTAATTAATGACGATCAGTGAGTAATGCTATAAGTTACAATTAATCCATTACACATACACTTCACGCGATATTACATGTAATAGATATAATGCTATTAACTACGCGAGTATAACTAATTATTAATCCGAATCTATGAAAATCTCTGTATATAGAATCGGCCTATAATATACTCGCATTAGACTAATTCATAATAACGCCCTTATAATAACGCCGCTCATGAATAATGTATAACTAACGGATGAATGAATAATTTAAATAATGTTATAATAATTAAAATAATTATAATAAGTTATAACATAATTAATAATAATTATAAATTTAAATATTGTAGTAATAATGGTAATAATAATTAAATAATCTTAATAATTAATTTTCATTAATTATAATAATACTTGATAATTTATTTAAGTCATCAATTATATATTTTAATTACAATACTTCAACCAACCAATTGGAGTAATTCTCATACCCGATATTATAATTATAATCTACCTAAGTCTGCTATAATATTATAAATGGTGTATAATTATAATTATAATAATTAATATAATTATAATAATTACTTTCCCAATAATTTTTAAGTTAGAGATAGAGTAATAAATTACTATGTTTGGCCCTATAAATAAAATAATCAATATAATAATTATAAATATTATATAATTATAATAATCTCAGTAAAGTTGATAAAACATTATGACCATAGACATTATACATACATATTATTAACACATCGTATAGCAATTAATTATAACATAAAATTTCATTTAACAATTATAATAATAAATAATGTATAAAATAATTATACATAATCCTCTGTTGATATATAATTTATCACATACCATCTATAAATATGTGTTATTACTATACCATGGATCCAATAATTATACGAGAAATGTTGCATTTTATAATTATTTATATTTAAGTCCGTACCTGCCAAACTAGAGAGCATAATAGATTATAATATATATAAATGGATTACCATAATAAACATCTAGTCACAATATAAGGACCAATTGCACCAACATAATTAATTCAAAAGAGATGAACTCTAGTATTCATACCATAACTGAATACATAAGTATATCACCATTGTATAATTTATATGCTGATAGTGGAACTCACATATATGACATAAATGTCTACCACTAAATACATAATATACATAACATAATACGATAATAATTACTATAATACTAATATACTAATAATAGGATACATATAATTTAATGAAAAACACAATAATGAAATACATGGTAAATAAAATAATACAGAATTGTTAATCCTTACATTCACCTGAAGAGTACAAATATGTCTTTGCTATAACTCTAATAATTAGTATGAAGAGTGGTAATAGATCAGAATCAAATATCAATATATCAGAAGAATAGATTATATTGAGTTTTGAGAGTAATAAGAGTAGTTAATAATAATCGACTTATGGACTACCTTTTCAAATAACGTCCTGCGATCATATAGAATAACAACTTTATTATTAAGCCCAAGTATCAACCCGGACTTAATTGAAATGGTCCCATCTTGTGCCATTTTTTTTAATTTGTGTAAGCTTTTTTCATAGTAATTACAATACTCCACTTTGTGTTAAGAGATGCTGAATATATAGCTCAATTGACGAATAAGAACAAGGAATTAATTCGACGTTTAGTTTTTGTAAAAAAAAAAATATATAATAACGTAGAAGAGCTCTTTTAAGTTAGTTGGATCTTTTCGTATCAAATACAACGTAAATCCGTGAGTCCCTAACTAACTACAGCTTAAGCTTATGAATTTATAATTCTTTATTAATTTATATATATTAACAAAAGTCTCGAAGTTTGAACGAAAGAATTTTTATATAAATATCAGAATCGTGCTTAGAATATCTCCAAAACTAAACTGGTTCTCATGTCATAGGGCTATCAGCGACGAACATTACCGTCCATTAAAGAGCTTTGTAGTGTGTTATATATCATGATATACAATATTCTTTTCAGCGCAATTGATTGCGTACTGACGAGACTCCTGATACGATTATCAGTAATAACCTATATTTAACTCTTTAGGTCGCTATAGCCTTCGCATGCCCGTCAATACCTTTATCCGATCAAATTTAAGATACATGCTGGGCATTTGACCCAAGAGCTGATATTATTAATATTAAGAGCCTTAGATCTAATCTCAGTATCCGCTTTTTCAAGCCATATAGATATATAATATATATATTACGAATTGGTTGGAGAGACAGTAATTTAGGAAAAATAATAGCTTACCTTTTATGAGCCGGGTTGCTATATATTATAATATGAGCAATACCAAATTCATATTAGTGGTTTAATCTTCACGGAATTAATAAAGTTATATCGTGATATTTATGATCTTATCTTTTCCTATTAAGTAAGCCTCCAGTTATTATTGTTACACATACCTAATCATATTTTATAGATGTTCTGATTGAGAATCCTGTTATAATGATGATATTAAGGTATAGGTAAATTTTTTTGTTTGATACGTTTAATTTGGGTGTACGTGGTATAGATTGTATATGGAATTAAGTATATGGTTGTAAAGTATATATATAGCTAATTTATTAATATATATATGTAATCATATATTACATAACTTGATATATATTACTTTTTCTTTGTATTGTGATATTATGTATAGAGTGTGTTACTATGAAATGAAAAATGAGATGATATATATAATCAGACCGAAATTTGTATATAGAGATCTTCGATTTTATTTTTATGTAACTCATTCTCGGTCATCATGCCCCTCATCTAATAGTATGACGACGCTTCACCAATAATTATTGTAGGTTTATTATTATTTTAAATATATTAAGTATAAGGTAATATATATGTTGAATATATGTTGTAGTATATATTACGTGCAAGTAAAGTTATGTATATTAGTTATATGGTATTGAGTATGGTTTATTATCATATATATATTATATATTTAAATGTGGGACAGATATTATATATTAGCTATAGAGAGAGGAAGGAAAGAGGAGGCGAGAGAAAAGATAGAGAGTAAAACATGCAGTTTTGGCATTAATTCGCAGAAAAAGAGCCAGGTGAGAAGTTATCTCGAAAACCTAGAAAGCACTACATGAAAAAACCCAAATTACATATTTTTGAAATCAGCGGATTAAAGTTATATACCAGAGTAGTATATATAGTAATTAGTAGGTAGTATATATATAGTAGGGATAGTGGGTATAATAATATAGTAAGTATATGATAAATATAATATTATATAATATTAAGTAGATAGTAGATAAGTAGTATATTATAGAACCTATATGTAGTAAAGTCGTTGTATGATTAAAACTAACGAATGGCCCTAGAGTAGACAGCAAAGTATATCAAGGACCGGGGGTCTTCTCGCCTCTAGTTGGGACGACGGGGTGACTTCTTTCCCCTCTTTCCTTCATCGGCTCGAGCCCCCTGCTTGGCCGTGTAAAATACTTTATAGGCTCAGTGCTGTATGGGATCCAGAGGGCGGACGAAGTCCCCCCCCCCGGTCCTTGCGCACAACTAGTTAGGCTCGATAGAAGCTTCTCTGAACTTCTGATAGCTAAGTCTGAGCTACTCTAGGGATATTCTTAGTGTTTATAAATCATTAAAACTAACCTTGCTGTGATAGTTGTAGTTAGTATATAGATATTAATATAGATATATAGTATATATATATATATATATATATTAATAGTATATAAATATATATATTATCTTTATATATTATATTATAATTAAGAGGCTAGTAGTCGATATAGTATAGTATATAGATTATGGTTATATAGTATATATTTTAGTACACAACTATTAGTATAATATGTACTAAGTATACAGACGGTCGATCCGCAGAAAAGTTTCCGATAGTGGGGCACAAATCTTATTGTAACCAACATTGTATACGTATATGACAATTTATAATTATAGTATAGTAGTAGAGCGTAGCTAGTCCTTATCCATCGATATGAGTGTAGTATTAGCTTTATCGTACTAGAGTATATTATTAGAGTATATAGTTATAGTATACTATTTAACTATTGAAATAGTAGTGTATGAATATTGGTATATTTCCTATCGGTATATATATGTATATGTATATTATATATATTTAGTCTATTATATTACATATATTTATTATATATCATTATTTATAAAAAATCAAATCCCCATATTATGCCAGGGGGCAAGTTGCCCCTCTCTGCCTCCTATGTTGCGATACGTGCGAGTCTATTGTATTGTTATATATTATGTGGAATATTATATTTTTATACATGGTAGTGCGCTATGAGTATGATATTTATTTAGGTTATCCTGATATTCTTATTAGTATTATATATATATTATTATATATATAATTTGATATTATATAGTAAGAGGGTAATTATAGTATTATATTCCATTCTTACATATATCCTGTATTATGTTATAAGCTAAATTTATTTATTGAAGTATAATATATATTTAGGATAAATATTATTTAGTTAGTACCTAAATATATATATCGTTTTAGCGGATATTATAGTATACTATAGTGAATATAGTTATATTATATCAATATATATATAATAATATATATATATCTATATTAGAGAATATAGTAGTATATAATATATATACTGTATATATATATTTATAAGGTATATATAATATATATATATATATATATATAATATTATATATATATCATATTATATATATATATATATATATATATATAAATATATATATATATATATATATATATAGATATCTTTAGTGTGAGATATAAAAAAAAAAATATATTTATGATATCTATATATAGATATTTATTATTATATAGTATATATATATAATAATATATATGATAGTTTAAATAAAAAGAAAAAATATATATGTATTAGAAAAAAAAATTAGACTAAAAAACCATCAAAAATTTACAAAACCGTTAAAAAATTATTAAACTGATAAAAAAATGAACTACAAAGCCGTCAAAAATTTTTTAAAAAATTTGATCCAAAACCTTAAAAATATGAAACTGACACAATATAATCGTATAACATCATGCTTAGATTTCAGGAGTTTAATTACAAGTGAAAAAATTTCTGTTGCAATAAAAATTATGAAAGAACTTCCTATGACGCACTATGGTTTCATCTGTGTCATAGTCTTGCCTTGCCTCGCGCATTCTAAATTCAACAAAAATGTAAATTGCGTAAAAACGGAAATCCGCACCAAATGTCTATATAAGAAAACCCTATGGGAATTTTCAGCAACTTTGCCGAGTCTGTAAACTTTTTTTGCCTAAAGAGACCGACAAATAATTTTTTTTCATTCTCATCACTTTTTTTTAGTCTTATACTTTATTTCATAAAAATCTGCTATAAGGGACTTATTGTAAATAATTACCCCATCTTCTGTGTTTCCTGCTGAATTTAATCTCTCTCACTTCAAGCCTGCATCTGGCGCACCATCTGCGTAATTTGCGGTTACAACTGTAAAACTGAGCGGCGCGAACACCCCCTCCTTGAATAGGGCCTCGCCCGTGAGTTGGTTTATAAAAACTATTATATACTTCCCATATACGCTAAATTTTCTCAATTTAGTATTTTTTTTTTCTTCTAAGTATTTTATTTTATCTGGCAAAGAACTCTAAACTAAATTCAGTATCTTTCTTCAATAATTTTAAGCGGAATTTATATTTTGTCTACATGTGATCCATTTTCACTAAATTCACTAAAAAATCACAATGTCTTGCGACAACTGGTGGACTCACTTCAAATTCAATAACCGTCCTATTTAGTTCGTGCGCTTCGTAAAATCAAAATTTTAATCAAAAATGTAAAGATTAGTAGTAAATGTAAATTTTTCCCTTTCTCAACGCTTTATTCAAACCTACCTCTATTCTCGATACTCCTACTCTCCTTACAATTAACCTAATAAGTTAGTATAGTCTAATTTAATAAAGCCATAGAAGGACCGATTATCTTAAAAAACTATCAGAGCTTCAAAGACCAAAAAAGTCTTTGAATAACCAGCAAACTCAAGGTAAGACTTATGTAGTAAACCAAACTCATTTGCATATTATATTTAATATTTCTTATTCATTTCAAAGACTTTTTGTCAAGATTGAATAATCTATTTGGGTCTTATCGAACGGGTTTGTTGCAAGTTCTTGATAACTCGTTCTAGCAATATTGCAAATTAATAATCTAGCTATCTCCGAACTTTAGCAGTTTCATATTTTTGTGTATTATTAGTCGAGAAACATTTAAATCTTAAGGTTTATGTTGAACAAATGAAAATATAAGACGTAGAAGCCCACATGGCCTATCGAGACTAGCCTATTGCTGTTTTCCCTAAGTTTAGTTAGTCTTAAGGTATTTATTCAAAAATTGGTACTGAGAGTTAGGGTAAGCAATGCATCATTGACCTAACCATTACATTACATTGATTCCCTAAAAAAATCACAGCTCAAACTTAGCCTGTCTGGCCGATAGTCATTTTCAACCTCAAAAATTGTTTTTTTTGTGTGTGTGTTTCTAAACCCTCTCAAAATTCAAATCAAATAATTTAGCCTGGTGGTATTCCATGTGAAAGGTTGTGGCGACAGGCCTAGCAAGCCAGCAACCGACATCACTCTGCTCAAAACTCTTGTTTTGCCCTCGGAAGGCCCCTGAAACAGACTTTTAAGAAACACCGCGCGATTGGATACGAAATGAACTTCTAGAAAAGCAATAGACGTGTGCCACTTAAATGTTGAACGTTGAGAGGAAGGAGGAGGAGATGGTGATGCTAATGATAGAGCGGAGGTTGGATGTGCTGGGAGTTTTTGAAACGAGATTGGGCCGGAAGTGGATTAGAGTCTTCATCTATAATTACCAATTGATATACAGTGAGGAAGAAGAAAATAACATGGATGGGAGTGATATTATTCGAGAGATGGCCACAAAGAGTAGTAACTCGAACAGAAAAATTCCTCTATATGTCTGTTTCATTAAAAGACAAACGAAGTAAATCTAAGCTTATACAGTGACCGCACCGCAGCAAGGAAACCAGTCTGGAGAAGAAGTTTTTATCAAAGAATGCAGACGTCCAAAACATAGAGTTACCTTCCCATGATAAGTAATTGTTTGGGGATATACATGACACGTTGGTCGGATCGCAGAGGAATAGAGAATGTGATAGGAGCGTTTAGTTTGGAAATATAGAATCTGGCGGGAGATAGCATCATAGACTTTTGTGTACGTAACAACATGAGTATAATGAAAACATACTTATAAACATAGAGAAAGTCAGAAATGGACATGGTTTCGATGGAACGACTGATAGGAGAATATGAGAGAAATCAATGATAGATTGATATAACAAAACAACAAAAAGAAATTTAAGATGTGAAAGTATACCACCGTTATGGGAGATGCCAGACCACCGAATGGTGGTTGGGAAATTGAAATGGAAATGCCAAAGCCTTTTAGATGCAGACGGAGAAAAAAATTTATGGTTGAGAAGGGAAACTGAAGACCAGGATTGTAAAAAATTATTCCAAGAGAAATGATACGAAAAGACAAAGGATTGGGGAGGATGTAGATGTGGAGGAAGGGTGGGAGGTTTTCCGTGATACATTGGTGGAGGTATCTGAGAGTATCATAGAAACCAAAAACAATATATGAAAAAGAAAGAAAACAGCCCGTCTGGACAGAAAATGCAAAAGCAGTCAAGAGAAAAATGAAATGTTTTAGAATATGGATGAGACAAAAAGAATGGAGGATAGAGAAGCATATATAACTGTGAGAAATGAAAACAGAGAAAATAAAGAAGAATGAAAGGAAAATACATGGAGAAAGATTGGTAGAGATCTGGAAGAGAACCTTGCGGGTACTAGAAAATTGATAATTAATATGGCAAAAAACTATAGGAAAGGAACAGCACCTCCAACATATGCAATGAAGAATGAGAATGGAACGTTGTTAACGGACCCGAAAGAGAGTTGGGGAAAGATGAAGAATTATTTTGTTGATTTCGCTTGATATACCAATTGATGTGGAGGAGAGGATATGCATGAATGCGTAAGAACCATGGGAGGTGGTGGAAGAGAGTGCAGATCACGGACGAAAAGAAATGGCAATTAGCCTTGAAAAGATTGAAAAAACGGGGAAAGACGGTGTGAAATATGTACCGGCGGAAATCTTGAAGAATGTGGGAGGAGAAGGAAGTGTATGGATGAAAAAATTAATGAAATATGCTGGCAAGAAGAAAGGACACCTAAAAATGGAACAGATCAGTAATACCCAATTTTTAAAAAAAGGGGATTAAGCAACTGAGAAATTACAGAGAGGAATTGCTTTGACACCACATATCGCAAAGGTATACGAACAATATTAGAAAAAAAGATTGAGAGAAGGTTAGAAATAAAAATGATGATGGCAACATGGTTTTAGACCAAATAGATCAACTACTGATGTGATATTGCTCTTAAAGATGTATGTGAAAAGGAGTTGGGAAATTTAAACAGAAAAAAGTGTATGGCATTTGTAACCTGGAGAAGCTTGATCGTTATAACCGAGAGGGTCCTGCTGGAATATACTTAAGAACGAGAGAGTATGGAATACCGGAAAAACTAAGAAGAGCAATAAAGAGCACTTATACGAATAGTTTATGCAAAGTGAAGACCCAGATTGACGATGGAGATTGGTTTGAGGTTGAAAATACCGGGGCGTTGATAAACAGGTTATGTGTCTCTCTCCGATTTTGTTTTATTCCTGTTCATGATTATTGTGAAAAAAATGGTTCCAAGGACGATGAGGAACTGTCTTGGTGATACCGCAATGACCTTGCGTTGGATGCTGAATCAAAGAGGCTTGCACATTATTGCAGTTGGGTGAGGAGTTGAGGAGAGAGAATGAGATAATATGAGGAGTAAGAAAGAATAATATATTTTCTTTATCATTCAAATTTTTATAATTTAAAATAGTTATATAAAAAATAATTATATAATAGTTAAATTTTTCTTCTTTAGATTTTATTTACATGATCTTAAAGAATAACAAACTATATAATATTAAAGAAAGTAAAAAAAAAAATTAAACTTGGGGAAATTTATAGGATGGAAATATTAAATTTTACTAAGCAGCGGAAAGATCATGTAAGTAGATTATTCGATTAAATTGCAAATATGCTAGCATAATATAATCGTAAATAAACTATGTTATTTCAAATGTAAATTCTTTCATAATAGTATAATTGGTCTTTCGAAGAATTAAAATTTTGAATTGAGTTTTATTAAAAAGGGACAGCTGCGATAGTACGGACATATGATGAGGATGAATGAAGATAGATACCCGAAGAAGTACTACAGATGGAGGCCAGATGGAAGACACAGTGTGGGACAACCAAGAACCAGATGGAGTGATAACGTGAGGACGGCCATTGAGAGAAGAGGACGTGGGATGGAGTAGCTGGAAGAGTCGGGAATCTATGAGGACCGAATGCTGTGGAGGGGCTTCGTCCAGAACACTGACAAGCTCGTTCACGCATTAACAGGAGTCTAGCGTGAGAAGAAGAATGAGAAGGTAGGCCATATCTCATTTTCCTCAAAAAAAATTCATATTTCAAAGATAGCATTCTAGGCCTAATCCACTTTCAACCTTCAATTTTTATTTTTTGGTCGTAATAGCCTTTTCAAATTTCAAATCAAAAATTAGCCTGTGTAGGCTATCTTCATTATTTCATCTTTCTTCAAGGGTTCATTTGTCCTTGGGTCATTCTAGCCAAATTTCAGCGAAAATGTCTTGACCCAGAGATAAAAGCCCTTCTTGATAGATTTAATAAAAAATCTTAAGCTATAGCTTAAGCCATTTCAATCCCTCAAGCACAAGTAATATTTCTTAGTCAGATATAGAGAATAGGCCTACAGATAATAATAAAGATAAAATGCAGTTTATGGTTTAAAATCTTGTAGAGGATGTATATTTTGGTTTTGTATTTTCAATTATCAAATATAATAAATATATAATAGTAATGAAGTGACTCCCTCATCCCTAAAGTTTCATAATAAGGGATGTTGTAGTCAGATCAGTACCAATCTCGATTTAAAATCAAAATTAAGTGAATTAAAATTTAAAGATCAAAATTCAAACCCCCCCAAAAAATACTTGCTCTCATTTCAGGGAATCTGTTCTTAGAGCTATAGATGGTGGCTTCTTTGAGGGCAATGAAACTGAAAAAGTTTGCTTATAAAACCTTCATTTAAAAATTTAAGAGTTCCTTAGTTTTACAGAAAAATTTAATGAATCCATTAAACTTCATTGCTTAAAAAAAATTAAATTGAAGGGATATGCATACTCTCTGATTCCAGAATCTTTCTATTAGTATAAATAATTATAATAAAAGCTCTTGAACTTCTAGATAAAGAGTTTTTAGACCAAAATTCATCAGTGATGAAATATTTAAAAAAAATGTCTTTAAAAACCATAATTACCCCAACATATAATGCCGACTAGGTTTACTCTAAATATTATCAGACATTAAATATATGAACTTGAAGTTTAACCTCAATAATCTTGAGAGGCTACAGATTATATACTTAGTCACATGGTTTTATCGAAATTTACCTAACTGTGGTAGTAAATGAAAGTACTCACAAAGTTGCTACCAATACCCCGTGATTTAAATCACATCTTGATATATAATGAGTTATCAAAATATTGTTTAAAACTCAATTTTTGGTAAAGTGTTCAAAAATTTCAATCAAGTCCCTTCCCATAATACTTATTCCAAAATTCAAAAATTAAAACTTCGGAAAGCCCATTTTAAATTTAAAAATAATGAAAATCAAAAGACGAATGAGTCCTTAAAATCTAATAAAAGGCCTGATTCCAATTCTGCTTTACAGAATTTCAGAATTCATACTAATTGAGAGTTGGTGGAAATGAAGCTTCTCATAGTATTAATTCCTCTTCTAAAATCAAAGGTTATTCAAAATCATGTAAGTTTGTTCATCCCAAGGTCATGTGATGACCAAACTGCAATGTTTATCAAACCTATGATTAAGAATTAAAAGATGTAATGAAATGAGTCTATGCAGTAATTGTTCAAGTACTAAACATACTGCAGATCAGTGTCCTGGACTTGAAGAGCAACTTTCTTTTAGTTGCCAAGTTTGCAATAAAAAAGTCATATTACAGCTCTTTGTAAGCAAAGGAAAAGTTCCACCCTCACAAATGTATGTCTTAGCTTTAGCCAAAGCACGAACAATTTATATTTTTTACCATCAATTACTATAAGAATTGGTAGAGGTAAAGTTTCTTCAGTTCGATGCCTAGTCAACTGTGGCTCACAGAGGTCCGTACCTTCTAAAAGAGCTTGACAAACTCAGTATATTCTGTACGAGAATCATCAAAGCACCAATACGATATAAAAACCTTATTTAGGTGTTACCACCCGCCAGTTTAAAGAGACTTTCTTGATGTATATAGCGAACCAGTCGTCTTCAACCCTTCCTCTTTTGGTTGATGAGAATCTTAATTAAATTATGAGATTAAGTTCGTAGATCAGGCTCTAATTAATTGGAAATAAATCTTACAAATTGGCTGATTCTGGCTTTAAAGAGTCTAATAACTCATTTTTAGATTTGGATGCCTTAATTGGCATTGATTTAATAGAGTATTTTCCTCAACTAGAATTGATTAAATGTATGAGTGGATCTGCTTTCAATTAAGAGATGGTTCTATTATTCCATATGGAAATATTACTAATTTTATATACAATAATCAAATAAGAGTTTCAAATCCCCCGTCAATTGTTCAAAATCATAATTCAGTATTTCAAAAATTTTAAATCAAATATCAATTGCAGGTTAACCATAAATTTTGGTTAATGCAGTCTTAACCACTGTACATCTATTTAACCTTTAAGTCATATTCTAAACAATTCAGAGTAGAGCAAGGATTAGAGAAAACATGTTCAGATTAAATCCTTAGTATTAATATGAATTAATAATTAAATCTGGAAGATGATTTAAACATATTGAAAAAATTCAAAGTAGTTATAGATAAAAGACCGGAGAAATATCATATAAATCTACCAGATTGAAGATTAAACTTCCCTGGTTGCCATCAAACTTATAATCATTCTCTGGCAGCAATAGAGTCATGAAATATCTTAAAGAAAAATTTATAGTTAAAGCCTATGATGATGTCTTTCAGCAAC
>JABUQX010106615.1:15000-20000 GCA_015478945.1 Trachelipus rathkii | reverse complement strand
CTGCTCACCCAAAGTTTGACGCGGCACACAGTCTTGAGCAACCACTGCCTACGACAATATCCCCTCCTTCGTCAAAAAAAATAATCATCGTTGATCGTTGGGTTTTAACTAACACGACGAAACTTCTTTGCCAATGAGTTTATCTTGTTATTTTTCTAAGTGTGCGTCTTCTTCTCCAAATGCAGATTATTTATTTGTTCTTTCGCCAAGTGTTCCTGGATTGTCAACAGCCTCTGTTACTACAAAGTTTCCAAGTAATTTTAATAAGAGGTTCGTCCACTATTCACTATCAACCTTATGTTGTGCAAACCGCTTGGACAAGAAAAAGATCCAAAATCATAAGATGCTCAAGACTACATGGTTTTATCTTGATCAAAAAAAATAAAAAAATCTTTAAAAAATACGCGTTGGACTATTAAAAATTACGTTTAAATTATCCAAAATATATCCTGTCTAGATATTACAGCATTACTTGGAATTATTCAAAACTTAAATTGTTACAGTTTCTCATAATGTTCCATCTAGTAAACTAAATATAAATTTCAGAATTTAATTTTTTTGATTTAAAATATTTTATAGCCTGTTCAGTACTTCATTTTGCAATTATTTACTTCTTTTCAAGTCTTTAGATCCTTACTAATACGTCTCTTAGATCTGCAACTCCCTCCTTGTTCAAAGTCTGCTTTTCTCATGACTCTCCCCTCTGTTTTAAGTCATCACCTTGACAGCATTGAAATATCTATGAAATAGTTATTTTAAAAAAAAGTATACAAAAATAATATGTATATAAATAATTATATAATTATATATATGTAAAAATATTGCAAATTACTCTTATTAATAATATTTAAATCTCATTGACAAATATGTATATATATAGTGTGTATATAATAAAGTATATAAAATATTAATAATGTATATATATTATATAATATATATTTTTTTTTTTTTTTTGTTTTTTTTTATTTGATTTTTTTATTTTTTTTTTTTTTACAGTTAACACCACCGCTCACGGCAGAGCCCTAATCTAGGAGGGGAAGTGCCCAATTTTTAAGTCTGAGCAAGACGGAGTCAAGAAAGAACGGTTAACACTAACACGCCCGACCTGTGACGAACCTTGGTCTCTCGTCTCTCGAGTGCTCTAACACTGAGCTACCGGGCGTTATTTGGTGTTTGATCCATTCCTTCTTGAACTATGCGAAGAAATTCTTCATACGAGCCGACTGCGCTGAATATCCATTCTTCATATGATCTTATAGGTCGCTTTATCCAAACTTCACTGGCCAGAATTATATGATGCATTTTTATATTATTTTACAAGCAAAGTTTAAAATAATTCAAAAAATGGCCAAAAAACTTGACGCTCCTCCATTTATTTCAGATAATTCTTTTTTTTTTCTTTTTTTAATCTATGTAAAAAATATTACGAAACTGCAGCTCTTGACACCATCTAAAATTATCGAAAATTTAATATTTTGTTTCACTTATGATGTCGCTTTTTTTTTTAATTTAATGTTAAATTTTTTTTTTTCAATCTAATCTGCCAGGACACTGTCAAACATCACATTTTCTGAGACTGTTCCAACTTTAGCTGAAGCTCTTCATTTCTCAGCAATCTTTCAGGCTTCCTTCGGGTGTTCTCCAGTTTCTTCTCTTTATTTCTTCCTTTCTATTTTTTAATGCATCCTTCTAGACGACAGGATCAATATATATATATGAGTCATATATATATAATAGACTATAATATATATATATATATATATATATATAATTATATATATAATATATATATATATATATATAATTATATATAAATAAGATATAGAGAAGAGAGAGACGAGGAGAGAGAGAGAGAGAGAAGTTGGAGGTACTCCCTAGCAGTTCATTTAAAGCCTACATCCCCGATACACGGAGTTTTAAGGTAATAAAGGTAGTGGAAATAGATACGAATGGTTTGAGACTTTACCATTGGATAACATGAAGATGAGTATATGTGGAAGTCTGCAGTCAGAGAGTGTTTAAAGAAAAATATGAGACTGATGTAGAAGGTGTGTCGCAATAAACCATTTCATGGGATATTTGATTGAAAAAGTTCAGAGAGCAGTGTGGTTATAATCAGGCTGCGGAGTCGTAAATAATTTTCGACTCAGACTCCGACTCCGACTCCTGAAATTCAAATTTGGATTTTCCTCCGACTCGACTCGACTCCACTTAAACAAAAATTTTCGACCGACTCCGACTCGACTCCACTTATACAATTTTCAGACTCGATCGACTCGACTCCACTGAAACAAACATTTCGACTCCGACTCGACTCCGACTCCAGAAAAAAAACAGTCAATTTCAAAAATTTTCGACTCTGACTCAGCTTAGTACAGAGTTACAGTAAAACATTTTGTTTCAACTATTTTTGCTTTTGAGAATAAAAAAAATATACTTATCTTTCAAATACTCATCTCAACAAATTCTATTAGCGTAAAAGTACCTTAAGACATTAAAGATGCATGCGCAACACATGACAAACAAATATATTTCAGGTTCGGAAACAAATGTATAACGTAATTATAATGCAAATTATTTATTTTTATTATAAAACAGCCATTATAAAAATAACAGTTTAATACTTTCAGTCTCAAGTGTACTTAAAAAGTTAAAATCATATACTTAATTACTTTGTCGATATATATATATATATATATATTAATAATAAATATATATAATCTATATTATAATTAGTATATATATATATATATATAATTATATATATATATATATATATATATATATATATATATATATAATTAATATGGCTTTATATTAATAGCTCTCTCACTTTATTTTAATCCCTCTACATTTATTCAATTTGTATAGAATGGAATTCTGAAGTGCTTATCCTTTTTTAGCATTAAATAGGTACTAGAATGAACTGAAAAGGAGATGAGTCGGAGGGCCCTACCATTATATGCTGGATGATTTGTTTGCTGGTGAATATGAAGATTTGAGAAGATTAGAGAAGATTGCAGGGTGTGTAAAAGGAGGTTGAAAGTAAATGTAAAAAGAGTAAGAATTATGGTTCGCATGGCGAGAGTTTATGGTTTGAAGCAATGTGAGATGGTGAACAGCGGAACAAGTATCTGAGCTTTAAATATTTAGGATATAGTGATGAAGAAACGGATGAGCAGAGTGTAGAAGAAAGTGGAAGGCAGGAAGTGCGCTGCAATTAAATTCGTTGGTGAATGTGAAGACTAATTCTTAGTGCGTCTAGGGTCTTCCATGAGGATATGTTGTTACCTGGGTTAATGTATAATATTGAGACTATGGTCTGAATCAAGAGTATAGACTAATTCCATTGTTCAGAGGACAATCTTAGACGGATGTTAGGTGTGATAAAATTGATAAAATGCAGATGTAACTTAATTATGATGGACGTGTGAAAAACGATAATATTGAGAATAAATGAAAGTACGTGGAGATGTTTGGTCAATGTGGAAAGATGAATATAAGTCGAGTTGTTTAACGATGTATATGGAGTTTGTGTTGGAACACGCCGCCTGATGACCGAGAAAAGGTGGATAGTCATAAAAGGAATGTATCAGAGAGGAAATGTGAGTTTGGCAGGGCGAGAAGAAAGGTGCATAATAGAGAGATGCGATTTTGTGCAGAGGTATGGTTGGCCCACCTGGCCAAGATGAACCCTACAGTGACGATTTATGCCATAGTTAGGTCATCGTCGCGAGTTCCATAAACTCTAGGGGATTTTCTGCCGGACGAGTTCTCACTAATAGTATATAGAGGGCTGGTAAGGCTGGGTTTTCTTTTCAACTTGTCATATTCTCTGACTACTTTTCTTTCCAGAGCATGTCACGCACCTTACCCTCCCAAGTCTTGGGAAAAAAAAGGTATGATGATTATGATGATATATATGATAGGTATATATATATATACTTAATATATATATTATCAATATATTATATATATAATAATATAATATATATATATATATATTTATATATATATATATATATATATATAATATTATATATATATATTATATATATTATATTATATAGTATATTATATAAGATAAATATATATTACTATACTATATTTTATATATATAGAATATATATATATAGTATATATAATATTAATATATAATATATTATATATATATATACTATAATACTATATATATATATATAGTAGTTAATTATATTAATATATATATTGATAAGAATATATACTACATATGCAAATTGCAAGAGACAAAATAACTTCCCTTTCCTGAAAATATAACGACATTTTTAATTAATAATAATAATTGATATAATAAATAATAATAATAATATAATATAATAATAATAATAATAATAATAATAATAAGAATAAATAATAATAATAAAATATAAATAATAATAATAATAATAATAATTCTATAAATTATCGACTCCGACTCCGACTCCACTCCACTTACACAGATTTTCGACTCGACTCCGACTCCGACCCACTTGCACAGAATTTTCACTCCACTCCGACTCGACTCCTGGAAAAATTGCGACACTCCACGCTCCGACTCCACGACTCCGACTTCCGACCCGCAAGCCCTGTTTATAGCAAAAATAAAGCAGTTGACGCAACAATTCGATTGATAGACGAAAAGCCCTAGATCAACCATATTGAGTAGAGCTGGTGAGACTGGAATCACCCAGCATGAGTGAGGCAACTTTATACAGGGAGACCAACACACCCTATAAAATCAAAACAACGAGGTGGCGTGAAGAAATTCTGAATGCTCCTCAGAACACAAACATTTTAGAAGCTTGTTTAAAAGAAGACATAATATGAACTATATCAATTAAAGTCACGATGAAAATAACCACCAAGATTTAAGCGACACACGAGTTTAGTTATGTGGTTTCAAAAATTCTATAGCTTGGAAAGATTGTGTGTGGAAAGATGGAGAAACTGGTTAGCGAGTAATTTTGAAAACGCCTTGTTCT
>JABUQX010106615.1:0-10000 GCA_015478945.1 Trachelipus rathkii | reverse complement strand
GAACGGAGGAGAGGGCGGGACGGGAAAAAGGAACGAGGAAGCTGATAAGATAAGAAGGACGCAGTAGACAGTGCAAATCGCGCAGTCTGTGAGCAGGCGGCGGTAGCACATAAGAACGCAAAGAGGAGCAGAGATGGGCCGTCTGCCGTTCGGATAAGATGTTAAGGCCGTGGCGTATTAACAGTGCGTTCCTGACACGTGGACAGACGTGTGTACGACAGTAAAAGGGAAAAGGGGTGGGCAAACAATGGCGAAATAAACTGGAAAAGCATGGTGCACAAAGGGAAGAAATGTGAAAAGCAAGGCCACAAAAGTAGAAACACAAAAAAGCTCGGACCGGACAGATGCAGGAGGGGGAAAAATGAAGGTGGCGGGGCGGGAGGGAGAGTAGCTATCAAGAGATGGGCGTGAAACGTGGCCAGAATGTTCAGAAGAAAGAGAACCCGAGAACAAAGCGGCGGGGGTGCCCCAAAGTGGGTGGCGGCGATATGGGTAAGTAAAATAGGCGGATGAAAGAGTCATTGGGAGGGGTCAAAAGAAGGCTGAGGGTATGTGCAATGTGAGAGATGCGTACAAGTGCAGAGTTACGAATAGGAGTGAAAGCGGTGAACAAAAGAGTATGTGAGCAAGGAAATTGAGCGAGGAGGCAACGACGGGAAGTCAAAACGCGTGAAACCACGAGATAGGTCAGGTAATTATTGGATTCTCGTCGAGGTAAGCGGATCTCGCGCGCATCAAGCCAGAAGAGAGCTGGAGGCCTTTACGAGAGGCCTGCACTTACAGAGAATGAGGGTTTAACTGCCACTCGACTCACACCCCATATTGCAGTGGCGAGTGATGCCCGACCTCTCAACTCTCACTCTTTCAGAGAGAGCGTAAATCCTACCTGGCGCCTGTATAACTCTCTCGGAGATGAGTAGTTATAGCATATATAGCCATACTACTGGCTTTAACTGGACCAACCTCAGTTATTCCTCAGGTTAGCGTACGTGTATGTTAGAAATGAATAATCCTACATAGACAGGGTGGACAGAATTATAACAAAGCTGGATTTGGATACAGAGAAAACTGAGTAGAAGTGTTTAGGTAAGAATGATTTAAATGTGGGGTTACCTGATAGCGAATGATGCGATAGATAGACATGACGTCAAGCGTAGTTATATCGAAGGTTTTTGTTGATAGTAATGTCATGATTTGGTAGATGCCGAGGGGAACTCTTTCGCTAATCGTCTACACGTTCAGAGTAGATGTAGATAGGTTGTGCCAATCTCGTATGGACTAAGGGGTACTACTAGACGAAGTGTGAGTAACATCCTGGTTATGATGGTAAGAACTGCAGAAGCTCAGATATCAGGTAGGCTCAGAGCTGCTTGGATGGGTACTTGATAGAGTTATGACGTTCTGACGTCGTGTTATTAGCGACTGATATTGTGGCCTAGATAATTATGTGCTATAAAGGCTCCGTAACGCACATTTTGAAACCCTAGTGATGGAGGGATTTCTCGAACGGAGGGGTGCGGGGGTCGGTGAAGAATGCAGCGAAGAGTAATGGATAAAAAATAATTTCAATGTCTACCTACATGGAATGTCGTTAGAGATATTTACCAGGGCACCCACACCACTGGGAGTTTTTTCTTCCTCTAGGGAGAAGGTCGCTACGTCATTGCCTTCTTCTAGGACTATAATACTTGACATGTCAACTGGAATGAGAAAGATGGTTCATGTATGGCGTACACAGAAATCTAGGTCAACTTTATGAACTCGTGTCACGGAAAGAGGCTACATGTTAACTAATGTACAACATCGATGAAAGGAGAGCACATAAAACTCAGATTGTTAGTTAGAAAGAATAGAAGAGGTGATACTGTCTTGTAACGGACTGACGCTCATACATGATGCGTTTCACGAACCCATCGAGTGTAGGTTGCAAGTAAACGTAGTTGAAAGCCAAGCTATATGAGAAGATATCCTCTGCTCTGGTAATGGTATCGGATGTGCTAACGAGATTTCCTGTCGCCGGTAGTACTACGTCTGATGATTTATATCATAGTGCTCACAAACGACAGGTGATCGTTCACTAGCCTCACACCAGTACGCTGCAGCACTAATTTGATCGGACGGCATGAGGCTAAATCAATAGGTCGTGAGCAACTGGACTGCGCTCATCTTCCTCTCGATAGAAATCTGCATCACCGGATCTTGTCTAAGGGATTTTGTTATAGGAGTAATACGTCCTGTTACCTGCTTACATACGAGGGTCAGTCTCAATAGCATAGCGTGCTTTCACTCGGCTCCTGAGCAGGCTATAATATAGCCCGCTCCACCCCCGGAGAATGGGAGTCTTCGTTCCGCATCTCGTCTGGGGTGATACTCAAAGTAGTGCTTACAGTGCTTTCATAGCACGCTCGCTACCTCAAATCGCCTCTGGTATTACGATTAATGATGCGATTAATTGAACAGATAATTTGTGACACATGATATTTTTTATGAAAGGGGCGGGGGGTGCGTGGGAAAATAAGGGCTAAGGCGTTAAAAGAGGTACTCTCTCAATAGTGGTAGCCTCATGAATATGGACGTTAGGTGTTACATAGAGTGCAATACCCCTGGGTTATACTCGGATAGGTAGTGTATGCTATAGATGTTACTACTTGATTAATGAAAACTGTTTATCTTCGTAAGTTAGGTGTATACAGGTAATATGTTAAAGTGTACTAGGACGAAACGACTGCTGAACTAAACAGCTGATTTGTTAGAGGAAATGGCATGAGGGGTCTTTTGTTAAAGATATTACCTGTGGTAATGCGACAGAATGAGTCGTAAGTCCTACGCACCACCCCCCGACGCTGAGACCTAGTAATAAGTTATTATGTTCAGGGGTGAATGTGTAAAGAAAATATCTCGCACACTAAGAGTCACTTTCTGCTAACATGGAAGATCTAAAACAGGCTGTAGTTCATCTACCTCACCATGATGAAGAGACTCTCTGGTATATAATATGAAAACCTTAGCATTTGTATAGAGCGACGGTAGGCAAAGAAATGATATTACCCAATATGTATCCGAATATGTTGTTGATATGTTGTCGCTCTAGATATGTTATTGACGTTGTTGATGTGCGCGGTCTCAACGAGGAGCCCAATAATACTCACCACCCTCCCTCTCTCGAAACATAGAAGACGTATAGCTCTCCGTTTCGTGCATGATTATATTACATGGTCGTATTACCTGTTCTGTGCCAGAATGAGTCTCGAAAGAGACACGAAACGAAATCAGGTCGGTCGTGAGCTCATATTGGAAGACCATGTTTTACTGACATGGTCGAATGTTCAAGTCCACGTAAGACGATAATTATTCGGCTGTGGGTATAGGGCGTATAGACAGTGACCGCTCGTATATGACTGTGCGCGAAAATGGCACTACTATATCCGAGCGCAGCAATAATATAAAGAATATACCTCCAGACTCAGAATGACCTAGACGATCAACAGAAAGATAAGAAGAAATATAGAAATACTCCAAACCCTATACAATCCAATGCGGTACTCCTAAGTAACATCGCACTGCTGTTGACAAACCGTATGAGGTATTGGAATCAATTTCGTCAAAAGTTGGAAATTGATTCCAACTCTACGCGAACATGTGCGTCACTAAGGGCAGACCTATGACTGAACGCGACTTCGCTGAGTGAAGTGCGCGCTCCTGCTGAGAAAAGAGCGGACGGGCGGTTCAACAGTATCACAAAACCGCATAACGAATCTCGCTAGTCCTTCACCCGGATATCCCGCACAAAGACAGATTTCGAGGCGACATGCATATGAGTAACTCAAGCATCTCGTGTCCTGGCTCTCACTCGCGATAGGAGTGTATAATCTATGCGTCGAATATAAAACACTTAAATGTGAGAGCCCAATATAAAAAGTTATGTGATATAGAAAGTACACTTGGCAATTGGCGTATGTTACTTTATTAACCGCTCTCCCTGCATACCTATATACTATTAGCCATTGATAAATGGAATTAGTGCTGTAGTTGATATGCTGAATCTTTGTTTTGAAATGTTAGCTGTTTTAATGTCATTAGCTAAGAGTTGGGACCTTGGATTTGACCTTATGTAAACATTTATATATGAAGTTCTGAATAGATGTTATGTTGACTTTATTAATAATAGAAAAACTTTTGTTACGTTAGAGTTTAATAATTTACTAATTGGTCTTGGGATAGATAATTGCACAACGTTAATGAGGGTAAATTTTTGTTACGAATAATTACCATGTGTAATGTAAAATGTTAAATATATGATTATATGTGAGACAGGCTGTATGACAGAGGTAGTAGGAAATAGAGATTACGTTTATATGGAATTTATATTTGTAGTTATTCTTATTTAACTAGGTGTATAATAGCTGTGCGTTCGTATTGTTAATGCTATCACAAAGATGCTTGATTTCTTGGGTCGTACGCGGTAGAGGCTGGGAATGAGTCGTGGCCTAATAGTTCTGCTTACGCTTTGGGCGGTATATTGCTATATCAGATATGGCATGGGATGGATAGCGGTATGTAATAAATCTAATGTAGAGTAAAACATATCTGTTAGGGCAGTCAGCAAATATTTATTGGATGAGTTTTATAAAGAACTTGATTTTATGTTATTTTTATTGAAAATGATACTTCGAGAAGGAATGTGAGCGGGTTAATCACATAGATCAACTAGATCTGACCAGGATGGTCTAGAGTGATGAGTGGGCTGTGGAGGGAAGGCTAGGAACCGCTGTCAATCTAGATTTCCCAGAGATAGAACCGACTCTCTCAACATATGCTATTACGAGGTAATAGATAAAAAAAAATTTGTAATTAGAATATGTATAAACATAACAAATGCGCATACAGACAAACTCCCATATAATATATATTCAGGTCTATTTCATTCAATACATAGTATGATGTATTATATTTTTGGGGTGATGAGAATTTATGTTGGATTATGGGGTAATCCCGAACACCATACTTCCAATCGAGAACTCTACTAGAACTCGAAATGAAAATAAAAATATAGAGACAGCAACAACATTGCATCAGGTATAACACATGAACCATGAGGCATATGCTAATAATGAGAGATGCTGATCAACAAACATCCAGCAAATAGGGGAAATGGTGAAGCAGCGAACAACCTTCCGCCAAGCAAACCTCGGCGAATAGACAACGATAGTCACCTTCTACTCCCTCTGCAGTCAGACCCTTCTATCCAATTAACGTATATTCCCCTCTTTATTCATACATATTTCAATCAACTATATCTTTAACGTTCCTGGGCAGATCAACGCGTCTGGATCTTGTGCGAAACTCTCCGATGAGCTTACTATTTATATTCAGTCGCGAATGCCGCCGACTACATGGAGAGACGATCATTAGACACTGACTCTCTCTCATCGTCTTTATTGCCCGCCTCCTACCTGAGTGGATAAGATTGAATATGTTAGAGAGACGAGGACTGGGTCTAAAGAGAGACCAGGGCGTCTCCTGAGCTCAGGGAGCCACCCGGGTCGTCCGACGTGAAAAAAGACCACAGAGCTCGCAGAAACAAAGAGTGCTCTGAAGTGAAGAGAACGAAGTAAGGATAGGAAGAAGAATATTTAAGAGGGAAAGAAATGAAGATAGGAGTCTCTGACTCAGAGGAGATAGAAGTAGGTACAGCTGCACCGGTGCGTTAGGCTCAGGTCTCATGATGAGAGCCGTTACTAGTACGAGTATATTAAATGACTTTTGATGTAATGATGCAAATGATTAGGCTGTTACCTTACTAATATATTTTTTCGAGTGTTCTGTAGATTTGTCGAAAAAAATAATGGTATTCTAAGTAACCTCATAGAAATAAAAAAATAGAATAAATAATAAATAATAAATTAATATTATAAATAATTATCTATGATAATATTCTTTATTGATTATTATACATAACTTATCTATATTTAGGTACGTTATTACATACTCACCTAAAGCAGGGAAGTTAAATCAACTAAGTAATGACAATACCACCATACCAGCCCTCAGTACCTCCAGCCACTCTACTAAACTGAATCCATCTAGTGATCATATGAATTATTGAATTAACGGTCACATTTTCGATTTAAAGTATGCAATTATTTCAGATTATTAATACTATTGTAATCATGTGAAAATGATCAAGTCGTATATAATATCAATACATTCAACCAGATATTAATGCTGACGTGAAAACAAAGTTTTCTGACATATAAAAAAGACTTACCTAGATATCATGCTGAACTATTGAACGTATTAACCCACATGACGAAAGAAGAATTCTTATAAGCCACATCTTAAAAACTAGACATAAATATGGTTTAACAGTATATAAATAAGAAAACCATCATGAACTTAACATCACTGATGGTAAAGATAACTAAATAGAAAATCACATAAAAACAGTAAACTTATTCACATCTACTGCTCGTAAGCCTGTGCTCCTATCGTAAACATTAATAATACAGAAGTACTTTTATTTTAGTCATAATTTTAAACTAATGGTATAGTATGTTAACAAAAAATTTACCGATAGAATTAAACTTGTGTGCAATATTATATACATATCAGACCAATTAGAGAGATACTCTAACGTAACAATAAGTATTTCATATAATAAAGTCACATAACATATTTATCAGAACTAAGAATTATAATGCTACAAAGGCAAACCAGGCCCCACTTCTTAAGCAAGAATAAACTAGCTACTATTAACAAAAGATTCACATACAAGCCTACGAGCCACTAATCCATTTAAGCAGATCTCTAGTGTATAGAGAAACGTTAACAACAGGATCCAGTAGAAGATAGATTTTCATCAAATAACCTCATATTTAACTTTCATAATTAGGTTATGATGGACAAACTCTCTTCAATGAACCAAGTAGATCATTGACAGAATCATTCGAAAATGCTTAGCTAATGGAAGTCATTTGATATTTGAATGCTATATTCCATTAGACATCTCTACGTTGAAAAATACCCTAATCAATCAGATCTAGAAATACATCCTGTAATATGAGATGAGGTTGGAAAATTATCACAATTTTCAAACTTTGACGAAATGCATTCCTAATATCTCAATTACCGGTTATTGATAACAATTGACGTATAATGTGATATAGGAATCACGTTATGATGGGTTGAATCAAATTGCACTTGTACTTGGTAGTAATTATCAGTCACCTTGACTGGATAAATACTATTTAGTTAAGAAAGTACGTCTCATTAATAAAGAGGGACAGAGTTCGATAAGGGAGCAGAACGATGATGACAGGTCATACATTATACACAAACACAGCGAAAAATGTCTTACTGCGAAAATTCGGATGTGTAATAGAATCAGCTCTTAAAAGTAGCCGGTAACGATGAGATTTCTGCTTCAACCAATCAGAAGATAAGTAGAAAATTAACTAAGAAAATACAATAGCAACGAAAATATATCGAACCGAATTTCCCAGTATTCATAAAGGAAGAGGTTAATATACATTTCGTTATAGAATAGACGATAACATACAAAACAACAACTTAGAAGATAACAATATCAACAAACAAACAACAAACAACATAATTACAAATAAATTCAGTCCGTAGAAATGAATAAGATGCAAATTATTAATTAATACAACTCAACTGATCATGTAATAATTAAAGCATAATGAACATAGCAAAAATTATCTTATAAGTGCCAATACTTGAACTGAATATTTACACCAACATAAAACTTAAATGTTCGATCAGGCTCACAGTTGATCTAAACACAGTCATCGTGACGGATATTAATGCAACTAGTATTAATATCTTACATAAAAAACTCATTTAATTTCTCTAACAAATCATGTAGTATATTTTCATCAATTTGTCATAAGTAATATTATAACAGTAAGACCTTAACTTACTAATAAACAAGTTTCATTAATCTAAAGTGAAGTATCTTTATGAAAGCAACAACAATAATACCTTCTAGAAGAGAAACCCAGGTAAGGGATTTGATGCTACCTTGTGTAACATTACTCAACAGTCTTATACCATGAAGGTGGGCCGAGCAGGGTTAAACATCACACTACTTCCTCCTCTAGACGCGGTAACGCCTATCTTAGACCGGCGAGCCCCCCCATCTATTCAGTAGAGAACAAATTGCTATTCCAATATTCAAATGATATACGTATGTATTTATAGATTATACAGACATAACAGCAGCATCATAACAGATGAAGGTTGACGATTTGAAGCAACTGTAGACACTGGTAGATAAGGACACTTAACATTTGAGTATACGTCCTTAAGAGAAAGAATGCATCGAAGACCCATTTCTACGTGAGGAAACACTGAGAGGTAGTACTGTAAGCGATATAGTGGTAAGGTTAGCACTTAGACGACCTTTTTGAAGTGAGCCATTATGTACTTAATGGTAAAGGAACGTATATTAATCATAACAAGAATACCCTTATATACACACAGAAAAAGTGCCGATCTGTATATTCTATTCATAAGGATGAGAATAACCAGCAGTTCGGAATAACGAGCCTAGGCCGAGAGATGATACGCCGACTGTAACGGGGCGCTCATTGTGACCCACCCACACCGTACCTCGTATCATCCAGACCCCAAAGTGTCGAGGCTAACAAGTTAATTCGAGTGGGAAATAAAGCAATAATGAGAACCAGCATGGTAATAAACATTAGCATCAGTAAGATGGACATATATGAATAGAACATTAGACATTAGGTCAAGAGTCATGATGGGGCGAGAGTGAGGCAAACATAAACGCCAATAGGCTCCAACAAAAGTCAATACGTAGGCATCGACGGTTGATCGTCTTATAACACTGAACAAGAATACAAATCGTCGCCAAGACCAAATGTGTAGAACACGCTGACACGGAAATGAGAATCATATAAACATTAAGGAAAAAAATTATACAGATAATGGTTACAAATAACATAACAAAAATACAGTTGATAAATATTTCAAACAAAAAAATTGTCAATCAGATACCATATTATAATCATATCACGGTATACCATCATACTTTCAACGCAGACTGAAACCAGTATCCACTTAGATCAAGCACGATGATCTAACAAAAGACACACAACGTTCCACCTCTACCCACGTTCCGGAACCTGAGACCACAAAAACGCAACGGGTAGATGCTTCCTTGTATACCTAACGCATTCATGAGGCTTAACATGAAATATTATTTATACCTTACACCTATTTTTTAAGACCTTAACCGGCCCCCCTATATTCAGTAAAGAAATATCAGTATTACAATAAAACTGTATTATTGATTAGATGTATAAGCGAAAACAGGGCGCATCATCCCATATTAGTCAAGAAAGTGATCAAGTCTATTCAAAGATACCAGCACATCGACTGATATGAATTGACACTGGCTTCATTTTACAAAAGTGTCAACACTAGTCTCTAAGTAATAAACATCTTTGAACTATTGTAGTATTAATAAACGTGACAGTAGCAAAATTCTTCGGGATCAAGAAACCTGACATTACTCAACAAAAAGACTTAATAACCTGAGAGGAGCTCATGTTCTATCGTACAATAATTCATGATCGTCATAAGAATTAAAAATACATCAGTAATATTCTTACAAAAACCTCATCATTTCTCTACCAAATCAGTGTTAATTTCCCACCCTGTGATAGTAATATTTAACATAATCGTATTCCTAACTTACCGGGAAAAATTAAAACATGAGGTATTATCATTAACCAAGAGTATCTAAAGAACACACACCTCCCGAGAGAAAACCAGGAGGATTGCGCCCCTGAAAAGGATGTTGAATCTGAGAGGGTGGGATCACCAAACGAAAGGGGATGTAGCTGCGGCGAATACCCCTCGTAAGAGGGGTTAAGAGCTCAGCCCTTCGGGCTAGAGGCCAGAGCCCGCTAAACCCTTTGTCGACGTATAAATATAATGTAAGATCACTTTTTTT
>JABUQX010106614.1:15000-26401 GCA_015478945.1 Trachelipus rathkii | reverse complement strand
CGTACGCAAAAATAAAAATGTCCTAATCTTATGTTTTTAATCAAGAAAAGAAAACATGATAACTTCATGTTTTATAAGTCATATATTAAACAACTTATATTATCTTATAAAATTAATCTATTTGTCAACACGAAACCTTGAGGTCTGTGGGTGATATTCTAAAAGCATGCCTGAAACGAAGAAGTCTCCAATAATATTCTAAAAAAAAAAATTAATTGATAAATTTTACATATATATAAGACCTATTGATACTTAGATAATATAGGAGTCGTCTCAGCTGACCCTGAAAACAAAATTTTTACATAAAAATCTCATATCACATAACTATCAGCCTAATTAAACGAATTATCTATTTACTGTAGTCAAATAGTCAAAATCTACTACTGAATTTTAAAACAAGTCTATCTTTTATAATGTTATATGAGGTGCCGGAATTAATGATAATACACTTTTCCGAATTATCTATGAAATCAATTCTAAAATTTAATCTGGAAAAAAAGAGAGAAAAGATAACTTAGCGTAAAGGCAATAACCATCAAGTGCGGGAGGAGCGTATAAGCTCCTTGTTGTCCTGCTAGACGTCATCACCGAGTAGGAGTGCAAGGTCTAACTGCGAGGCGATATATTGCTAGTAAAAACAAAAAACAAAAAAAAAAAAAAAAAAAAAAAAATAGAATGGAAGGCTGAGGTATTCACATGACATTAGCCCAGGGATGCACCAAATATGACATACTAAAAAAGACACTTATAAGTACAATAATAATAATGCTAATCAATAAGTCTATATATTGTATATTAACTAAAGCACAGCAACTACATTGGGACGGCACAAGGCATCATTACTTATTATCGAATCACGACCGAGAACAACAAGAGCATCCCATCGACTATATGCGGCTATCTAGTATGTACAGGTAAAAATTTTCCTTACATCTTATACAAATCACACACAATAACTTAATGTTCTTACTTCCTTTCTTGACTATATCCTAGTTTAAAAACTGAAGCACGCGAATAAGAGTACTTTTCATTCCTCCCGGCGATATCCTGAAGAGAAAAGCGAGAAAAAGACCTTAGTTAGGCTAGAGAACAACAAAACGCCAATCAAACAAGTGCCCAGGCTTTGTCCCGGCACGCTAAAAATTTATGATTTTTGCTAATAAAATTAAAGGATGCTGTTCGACTTATTAACTAATGATTCGTATCAATAAGATCTTTTCAAGTGTCATCTCTGAACGCTAAAGTTCGATTCACCAGTGCAATAAAAGATAAAACATTAGACAAGAACGGTGATACGAGATCTACGGAGTGTAAATGAAACCATCGGCATTACTATTAAATGCCCCACATTAATGCAACTGTTCCCAAAATAAATCTGCTATGATTGAATATGGATTTTAAGTATTACACAGAAAATATAGTCTTAACAGAGGGTCTGCTGGCCCACTCACTGATATCTAATACAAAATAAAATTACGTCTAATCATTATGTGTGAAAACCAACAATCAATAAAAAAGACATGTTAATCAAAGAAAAATAAACATCAAACTATACTTGTTCTAATTGTACACCTTCCATCTTATTAATTAACGTACCCGAGGGGTGTGGGATTTAATTCTATGTTTATTTGAAATTAATGAAACCATCATAGCTCGCCCCAGAGCGGTTACAAATGGTAAACCCCAGGTCGGACATCAATTCATTCACAACCTATTTTGATAAAAAGGGCCAGATGAGAATATCAATAACTATAATAATATCAATTAAAATAAACCGCAAGAAAAAAACTGCCCGAAGCGAAAAGCGCAAGCGGTGAAATGAAGCTCGGACATATTACCACTTACCATCAAAGATGAAGCAAGAAATTCTTTTTAACTAAGATTAATTAAAAAGAAGTAAGATCATTGAAGGCGTCTATATTAACTTAATTATGCCTCAAAACGTACACAAGCATAAACAGAATAAGACAAGAACAAATTTCCATCTTAATCGATAAACGCAAAATAAAACAACCAAGTCAGAAATAATCCAACAAGATATATCAAAATAACATGACATTTCAAAAAAAAAAAAGAACCATCACACCAGACCGACATTTCAACAACAAGAAAAAAAAAAAAAGGAAAAGAGAACAGAAGAACGAAAAAACAAAACATAAAGAACTCTCATCCAATACGAACGGCCAGAATACCAAGCAAAGCTTACGTCCTGCTATTTATATGGCGGACGGCTTAGAGCCGAAAAAACTCTCCCCCCCCCCCATTAGAGACCTACAAAAGGCACGTAAGCAAAAGCCTTCTCTAAAAATGTGAAAACTTAACGACGAAAAAAAAAAAAAAACAAATAAACAAACAACGAAAGAAAATAAAGCTTCCACGATGAATTCGAGGGGCAAATAAAATTCGGAAGAAAGTACGAAAATACCCCAAAATAAATTCAAAATTCGCCTCTATGCAGGAACGAACTAAAGCTCAAAAATTGCTGTCCGTTAATGTACTGAACCTCCTTGTGATGGCGCTAAAAGAGAATCAAGGAAGTCCTCTCCCGCTCAAATGGTATTTTAAGTCTTGTATAGTATTGCAAAAAATTTTAAATCTTACGGTAATTATTTTGTTTTATTAAAAAGCTAAAATTAAAATATATGATAATACGGAAACATATTGTTGTTATAAATGATGGAAAATCAGATAGACTTCTTTTTGACATATAATAATAATTGCGAAGAATTTGTATATTTAAATAAACTTTATGTTTACATGTGTATGTAATAAGGATTTGGGTATCCCCCAACATTCTTACTCTTATCCCCCCCAAAATTCGGGTAGGGAAGGAGGTTGAAGTGTGAAACAAAAAAGATGCTTGTAAACGGCCTCGTTAGGAGTGTCCGTAGAAAAAAAAAATTCCTTCTTTTTTTTAGTAAAGAAAAAATGTAACCTCGGTGATTTTAGGAATATTAAAATTTATTATTCTTAAAATATCTATTTGATCAAAGACCCTTGCAGCTCTCGCTGAAGAAACTCTTAAATTCTCTCTATTTTCCATATTTTAAAAAAAAAAATTATTGATATTTTATTTATTAAGTATGATACTTTGCATTCGCTCTTACGCGCTTCCACTGATTGAAAAAAAATTTTAATAAAAATTATTATACAATTTAGTTTAATTTTACGAATTGTATTTTCATGTGTCAATAGTAAAATCACTTGATTAAAGTTATTATGATAATAATTGTTCATGCCGTTGCGGATGATAGATAATACATTCTTCCGAAGAGAAAATACCACAAGTTTGTACTTTGGGTAACCAAAAAGTGCAAAGAGAATTATACGTAATTAACATAAGCGACAGCAACTACGAACACCGGATACGGATTCATCATTTTAAAATTGCCCCACTCCGGCCGGTTCCATTCACCTTAATTATGCTGTAAAAAAAAAAATCCTACTGTCCGACTTCGTCTGAAATTTTTGAATTGTCTGCCGGCTCATTGCTCAACCCAAACATTGCACCAAATATGTAACAAAAGTATCAGTACGTAATATAACAAATTAATGCTATTATAATTTTTCTCCTAATTAACGAAAGCTAGAAATTTCTTTGTCAGGCAAAAATATTATATATATATATATCACATAGACTTACTAGTTCATACATATTTGAAGCCGGTGAAAATGTGAATCCTCTTCTAGTGTATTTCCCAGCTGCTGTTTTATCTCTTACATCGTTTATAAAATCCAAAATAATTTTCCGATCTGTATCATTTTTCGGAAAATATCTTGAAACATTTTTAGTAAGAACCGATGCTCCTTTTGCTCCACAGAGAATGTGATCCTTGTTGATGTTACAATAATTAGTTTTACTTGCGGAGTTAGCAAAATACACACTTAAAATTATATATATTAAATCCATTTGTTTTGCGAATTTTAAGGACATTAACTTATGATCTGCAAAATATATATTAAATTTAATTTTAAAATTTATTAAATAAATTATTTAACTCTATATAATAGCTTTCCAATATCAAAAAATTTTCAAATATATAAAATTTAAAAATTTTATCATAAAATAAAATAAAATAAATAAAATAATATAAAACAAGGAATGTTAAGTACCAAAATAAAAATAGTTTAACAATAATTGCCGCTAAAGCAGGATTAAAATACAATATATGTTACTGGTATACATAGCTTCTTCGACTGGTGTTGAAAATTCGGCCATAGACCAATGTTTTTTTGGTACGTCTTAGTTTATTTTTAGTTCTTTTGACGTTTGATGTGTCAAGTTATCAGTTTTCGAGGATATTAACCTATTTCAAGGTCGAGGACCTGGGTTTCGGATCACTTAAGATTTTATCAATTAAGCAGTGTTTTATAAAATAAGGGTAAGTGCATATATGAACCAAAATCGAAGTCAGAGTCGGGTTCGATCCGGATTTTAGGGCAAATATATTTAGTTTTGCAAGTGATGTTCTGAACTATACTTTATCTGATACGTAGAATCTATATATATATATATAATAATATATATATATGCTATATATATATATATATATATATATATATATATAAAAATTATATATATATATATATATATATATATATATATATATATATATATATATATATATATATAATATATATATATATATAAACAATAAGAATGATCTCTATAAAGTTGATTGGCCCTATTTAAAAGACACCTTGATAGTTAGGGCAAATAATAAGATAGTTTTGGAAAAGCGAAACCGCCGTCTTATTTATTTATTTATTAATTACTTCTAAATGACTATTGTACATGAACATGATTAAAGGTTATTACACTATTTGTTACAAAGTACAACGTCTCTTGTCTTAAATTTCTAATTATTTAATTTTAACATGTTATAGTTACAGTACCAATTTTTGAACCAAGAGAGTGCTAAGATGTTAGCTCTCTGGGGTTCTTTATCCTAACTGACCTCCCTGCAAACGGCACAGCCCTTGGGGGACAATTGCTCTTGTTACTTGCTAAATATACAGAAAAAGAATGAAACATATATTGTCAAACCACAGGACTTTCTTGTACAAATAGATTCTTGAATCTGCGCACGAGAAGATCGCATCCTAAAATACGGGTTACTGGTTGTGCACTACATTTTCCTTTATAAATTTCTATACTATGTACGATCTTACGGTTAACATAATGCCTATCTTGCAAGGTGCCTGATAACACCCTTCTGACAATTTTTTCATAAAAATTTTTAGGAGTAGAGGAGAAGTGCTACTAAAGTTAGAGACCAGTTAAAAAACAATTAATTTTCAACCTAAAATTCCTAAATTACTTCATAAGACAAAGAGAACAATAAATTACATGTAACACCTTTACCTTAGCGCGTTTTTACCATCTGAAAGAAAAGGATTAGTAATTTTATTTTATTTCCTAGGTGTTATTTTCCCTTTCTAAATCTACTAAGTTATAATGAATGCGAAACGTTTCTTTAAATTTCTAAATTGAGGCTTTCCATTTTTTCAATAAGCACTCCCTTCTGTTTATTAACTTTTTAATAACTTTAAAAATCAACATGAGGCGCTAATTTGCCGACATTAAACTTTGTCTGCCGCACTACGACACAAAGACGTGTCGATTTTTTAATTGGTGTGTGGAGCCAGCGGCTGCGCTAAAAAAGGGCTGTGCGTCTTAACATATGCATTATATTCTTTTGGGCTGGCTCCGAAGCAGGATCAACTAATCCACTAGTTATTGCTATATTTTGGGCCGAACATCAATTGTGCGGGACTGATACCGTTCTTTGTCATCAGAGTTGAACAGCACCATAGGCTAAGAGGCTCGTGCCAGTCGAAGGGCTTAAAATTCATGCCCTTGCAACATTACACCTCAGACAGCCAGCAAATATCCATGTTGAATCTCAATGAGGCCATTACATCTAGGGTTTGAGCTACAAGTAGTCCGGGTGAAACCATTCCCCGGCCCTCAAGACTTTCTCGAACAGGCGACTTAGGGCACGAAATTCGCTCCTAAATCGCAACCGTGCGAGGAATCCACAGAAACCCGGAAATGCTCGTTGAGCTAGAATGAATCCAATTCCAATATGTGTCTTCGCGAATGTATTTCTTGATGAGGCACACCAAGCAACAAGTACTTACTGTACGCGTTCAATGAACTGTAAGTATGCTATTTTGTTTCACTCGCATTTTCACGGTCAACATAAAGAATATCCACCTATGACTGCTTCAAACTTCTGGGGTTACTCTCTTACAAGACACCGTAAATCAGGACTCACCCTCATACCATGGTACCGATATTATTATTTTCTGACATATGCTGACAGCCACTAGTGCGGCCACAGAACTGTTTTATTCTTTTTATGCATGGGGCTGAAATCACAAATTCATTTTATGCAAAGAGGTTCTATTACCACCCTATGTTTATTATGCCGTATTCGCTGACTTACTTCTGGACACCTATACGCTCCAGTTTCCTGGATCCCAAAACTAACACGATGAATTACGAAGCTTCCTATCCTATATATATCTAACAATATATAAAACAATGTGTGTAAATTTATTAAACATACATCAGTTTGTATTTCTTTCTGTTCGACCTATCAGATCGCTAAAGCCGTACTTTATCAGCGATCTTGCGTCTAAATTTCTTCGAGTCCAATTCTCGTTTAAAAAAATGCCATGGAGAGCGCATAATATTTTTGCCTTTTATATCGTGTGACTAAAGTTTAATTTGACACCAATTAATGCGCCACTTCAGATCTCTATTCGTAACATATAGATATCCTATTCGAGTGCACTTTCATTCATTAATAATAGCACCTCGTCAAGAAAATCGTCTGTAGTTAGTCCAGCTGACGCTCATTGGCTGTATGACTTAGGTGGCGAGTGACAGCCTACCACTATTTGAAATGCAATTTTACTCCTACGTCGATCCGTCATCTTGGGGCAATATTATTTGCAAGAAATATTTTATAAACACATTTTATTTTCGTAATTAAAACTCCATCGTGATATTGAAAGTACTCAATATTAGCGAGCTCCCTCAATTCCCTCGCATTAAAATTTTGTACATCAATAGCATGATTTTTTATATACCAACGCCCGTGAGCACGTACAGAGATACGCACAGGCTTTCCCACCAAAATGGACTGAATATTGCTTAAAATAATTTTGTTAATCCTAATAAAAACTTATTTCTCGGCAAATATCGTTTTTCCGTCACATTAAAAGACCCACTATATAAAGCAAAAGGAGTCCCATTCTCATCGTCAGGAACATTAATTACTGTATTGAAAGCTTTATTATTTGCATACGATAATAAAACTTTGAGCGGAAGTCCGTCAATGGCAGTGACACCTCAATCGTGCAAGGACGTGACGGAATGCCTTGTTTATATCTAGAAATGACTTCCTCAGCAGCGGCGCACTACGCGATTTTTTTTTAGGGGCTATTCCTTTCTCTTTAAATAACTATACAAAGGCAGTTTTCTTTGTAAAACATGTATATTTTGGCCGTAAAATGAAATTCTACCGACAAACGAACTCACTTGTTTCATTGTTGATAGGCGAGGAATATTAATTATTTCACTAAACTTTTTCCGATAATGGTGATGTACCATTTTCTGTCAAATCAAAAACCTAAGTAACTTAATCTTTTCTACCCCAAATTCGCATTTTTTTATTTAAACAAATTTAAAATAATTTAATCTCTCAAATACTGCTAAGTTACAACCCACGTGGTCTGATAAAGCTTTAGTCCCTATCAAAATGTAATCTAGATACACGTGTACCCCGGGAATGCCTTGAAGCAATATCGATAAAAATCTCATGAAACAACAAACTCGAATTTAAATCTCACGGGTAATTGCATAAGCTGCGCAGAAAAATTCACCGCTCAAGTGCTACACTCACCATAATATTGTTGATCGGCTACTGCCAAAAGCATAGACACCCTCGATAGGTATCGAACCTTTTAAGATTAACGTACCTGTATGAAAGGTGATAAAAACACAATCATCAGACGTTTTTACTCGGGCAAATACTCTCTAGATAGCTAGAAATTGTTAATGCGTGTCCCGAGTGAGCGTAGCCCTGATTAAGAATGAAGTATATTATTCAGATAGGTGATAAAATAATAGATTTTGCTCTGACCCTGGATGAGCAATGTGGTCAGGTATGCTTGACCAGGTACTCATCACCATTGCGTTCTAATGATTGGTATTCTGTATTTGCAGGTTGTTATGGTTAAATTGAATTAAATTAAATTACAATTTGTATTCCATCAAATTCATACTTTGATCAGGAAATTTATAAGGTATTTCTTATTAAATTGTTGATATTACATTAGATAACTTTTGATTGAAGTTATAAGTAGGTATTCCCTGTGTGACCTATTGTATATTATTGCCATTTTGAATTGGAGCCTATATTTATTGTGGTAAGTGTTGATCTAAAAAGTAGGAAGTTGTAGAGAAGAGATGATGGTGTGTTTTAATGCTGAGGTTTATATGAGGTATTTATTATTTCAGCTCCAGGTTGAAGTTCAACTTTTTGTGTCATCCTATTTTACAATCTCATATGGATCAAGTACTATTTGAAAACAGTCTTGGCCTGAATAATAACACCATCATGAGAACTTTAATTAATAACTTGATGATATTTCTGATCTATTGAAGATCAAAGTTAACTGATCTGGTATTCCATTTTTTTCTAACATGGCCCAGCTCAGTGATTCAAGAGTGGTAGTCCAGTATTGTTGGCAACTCCTTCAACAGTTCAATGCCAAAAATTGCTTGAAACATCTGGCTTTGTTAAATTTAAGCCACGAGGGAATAGATATATATTTATAGGCTATATATATCAGTATTCCTTCCCACATGTTGCTACCAATAATTGGGATACTAATATATCTACATAGTATATTAGTCATCCCAGCCTTATAATTAGAGATATACATAAATATATTTAAATATTTATTATCTAATTGACTTACATGTTCTTTGATTGTACCTTTACCAATTGTGATATTTTGTATATATGCTCATGTACAATTAATTTAAGCCATTATGATATTCATTCCATCCTAAACTGTGATATTAACTCGGTTATTAATTCTCACTTGAGGTCTATTGTATAGTATATTTTATATCTATATTCCATATTTCATATTAATTTATATCTTGTATAATTAATTTTGTATATTAGTAGCATTAAAGTTTCATACTTAAAGATATCACTTTCCCTTAATAACATTTGGTATCTTTAATTTATTATCAACGTAATTAATGTATGGCAAATATTTTAATTCAATATCAAAACAGCAAATCAATTATAACCTTTGAAAAGATTTTTACAAAAACAATGAGTTTTAAAAATTAATATATGAGAATTAAGTTATGAAATAATAAAATTTGTAAGCTTACGTACCTCTTCAATCTGCCATCAGGAGAATGTCCACTAGTACTTGAACTCTCCCTGTCATTTTGTGCCCTAGCTCCTTGAATATCAATATTAGGTGTGGCTTTTTTAGTATCATTTACATCAATGGAATTTGGTATCTCAGGTAACTTCATTGCCCCATCTTCATCGCTGTCATCTTTTTCTGAGCTTGACTTGTCATATGTATGATCATCATCCTCAAATTCATTCTCTAAAGGATCTTTGCTTGATTCAAGAGGTTCTTCAGATTTTTCAGATTCTTCTCCATCAAAGTTTAATTTTTTCCTTTAAAGTTTAATTTTTTCCTTTTGCTAACTTTTGAGCCAGATTTTAAATCTTTTGTGACTTCTTCTGTGCTCCCCATATTTTGAATAAAATATTTAATTTATTTATATAGCTATATATTTATAATATATCTATCTTAAAAATCTGAAATTTTAGAAAATATTAATAATAAATCCTTAAAATACAAATAATATCACTGAATCACCTGCTTAATTTTAAAATATAGCCTACTAAATATGAAACAAAAACTATGCTTTAGAATACAAACAGTAGCTATATAAGCAATGTTTTTCAATATAAAACAAAGGTATTAACTTTTAACAGCTTTAATTCATGTTGTTAAGAAATATATTTGCAAACAAGAAATTTTTCTATGGCAGAAGTTGTGGTCTTGGAAAAATAAACAAATTTTGTATAGGGCCAAGTAAGCATTTTTGGACATTAATTTTGAAACAAAGGATTAAATTTTTCTCTATCACTATAATTTCATCTAGAAATAACTTGTATGGAAGTTGATCCAGTAAGTAAAAAAAAAGAACTACCATATAGTGCCTTAAAAAACACTCCATTACATTTAAAAATATGGTATTTCATTCAAAAAATTTTATCTAGTCTACCTGAACAGAGCTTACTAAACTAAAACAAACATTATAGCATACCAATACACTAGCCAAAAAAATGATTAGTATATTTTTCAAAATGATTAGTATAATTTTCATAGTGCGACACACATCCTAGACTTTAACCATTCTCTCCTAAACATTTATATAATTGAGATAAAATAATAAATGAAGTTCATGAACCATTTAAAATTTCTTTACAAACTAGGAACCAATTTAAAAAATGCTCAAATTTCAAACTGCTTTTTCAACTATATTGACAAAAATATACAAATAAATAGTAGCTACCCATAGTAAAGCATACACAGAGGTAATTTATAAGGTGGGGAAATTATATTTGGGATTGCCCCAAAAAATTTGAATTGTTATAAATTTTGTCTAGTACATTGTATGGTCAAAATTCATAGGAAAGATATTATAGTGCTCCTTATTCTCTATCAAATGGCACAAGTTCTATATCTCTACCTTAAATACTTCCAGAGTTCTGTCATTTAATAAAAAAAAAAAAAAAAAAAAAAAAAAAAAAAAAAAAAAAAAAAAAAAAAAAAAAAAAAAAAAAAAAGTTTCAAAAAAAAAAAAAAAAAAAATTTGGGGACCAATAGCAATCCCCCCCCCCAAGGGAAATTTCAAGGAAAACAGAAATGAATTTATTATTATTATTATTATGGTAATTATTTCCAATAACTGCCTCTAAACAGATTTTTATAAAAATCACAGCATAGACTCTAAAAAAATAGTAATGAAGAATAAAAAAAAAATTATTTGTCGGTCTCTTTAGGAAAAAAAGTTACAAACTCTCAAAGTTGTAAAAAACCCTATAGGATTTGTTATTAAAAAAAAAAACGAAAATTTTTTTTTTTTGAAAATCACAGGATATACTCTAAAAAAATAATAATGAAGAATAGTGAAAACGAAAATCGGCAGTCTCTTTAGGAAAAAAAGTTACAGCCTCTGAAAGTTTAAAATTTCCCATAGACTTTCTTATAATAAAAATTAGTGGGCCTCGTGCTCGTTTTAGGGCCATCCTAGTTTAGGTTATGATAAGATTTGTTA
>JABUQX010106614.1:0-10000 GCA_015478945.1 Trachelipus rathkii | reverse complement strand
TTTCTGTGTTCTACAATTTGCTAAGTGTGAATCTGTAATTACGATGCAACGTGGCGTATCGTTGTTTACGGTTCCGTCAATGTGACCCTCCATGTGGCAAAAACATTCGCCTATGGTAAAGGATATTTGCTAATAATGGATATCTTTGTAAAAGAAAAAGGACAGGGCGGCCAAAAGTGCCTGTAGAGGGTGTGGACCGTATTCAGGGCCTCGTTTCTTCATAGTCCTAAAAAATCCGTTCGGAGAGCAAGTCACGAACTGAAGGTGCCAGAAACGACGGTGTGGAAGGTTGTTAAGGGAAACGTTTACACTTGCTGTGCATACCGGTTGCAGTTTGTACATGCTTTAAAGCCCGAGGACTATGCTCTACGGTTTACTTTTGCCTGTGCAGTGTAGGTCAGAGACGATGACCTTCTATGATCGTGAGGTGTTTTAGCGGATGAGTCCGACCTGTTCATTCAGGGGTAAGGGTTGAATGCCCATAATGTTCGTTATGCTGGGGTCTGAAAAAATCCGGCATGAACTTGTAGAACACGAACGTGATTCCCCAAAGGTTAACTTTTTCTGCGCCATATTCCGACGCCAGGTCTACGGACCTTTCTTTTTCGCAGAAGCAACCGTAACAGGGGTTGCCTATCTCGATATGTTACAGCAAATGCTCTATCTATAATTATTTGTAGATGAAGCGGTAAACATTATTCTGCAGCTAGATGAAGCCCCTCCACATTGGAGTCAAATAGTGCGAGCGTGGTTGAACGACTTACTCCAAGATCGTTGGGTTGGTCATAATGGTCCAGACGACAAAGCTCTATATATTCTGGCCCCCCCGGTTTCCGGACTTAAACGCCATGCGATTTCTTCCTATGGGGCTGCCCAATTATACGCTGAGTTGAAACGCAGAATTGAACATGCCGTTTCCTTCCATTACTCCGGATCTGTTAACCAATGTTTGGGAGGAATTGGATTATCGGCTGAATGTATCCCCTATAACGAAGGGGGCACATTTTGAACATATGTAGGAAAAACTCTTTTCAATGACCTTCACTTTGATGTATTATATGCTGTTGATATTATATTACGCTGTTTTAATAAAGCATTGAAACTGGGACAATCTTTTACGGATCACCCGAGTAGTATTATTATTGTAAAGATAATAGGATACTGTCAACTTAGAATTTTAAGACAGAATATGTATATTTTTTTGTAAAATTTTACAACGCTTATGAGGCCAGTTTCTTATATTTTTCACTATCGCAAAAGAAGCAAGATTCAAGTAATTAACGAAAGAAGTTAATGATCATTGAGCGGGCAACAGTCACTATCTCTATCTGTTGCCGTTCAATGAGTCATTAATTTCTTTCGTTAGTTTACTTGAACCTGCTTTTTTGCGACTAGTGACAAAATAATAAATACACGTTAATTGGTAGCCCTAACATCCAAGCAGTTGCTTTTCTCAAAGAACATAGTAATGAACTGTTGAAGACCAGATCATCGCGAGGATGTGAGTGGATTCACGTGTATAGTTCAAATGACGAAACCGAGGCGAGATAACCGAAGCGCGCCCGTCGGATCACGACAATTGAAACCAATTACTCTATACTATATTATCTATTTTATAAAACGATATATTAGTGTCCTTAATATAAAAAAGTTAACTTAAAATATTAAAAAACTTTTGGAAAGTATTTCCACACATGTTTTTGTAAAGGAAAATTTGTTGTAAACAAAGTATCCTCCGAAGCCCGCCGTTTAATAATTCCAAGAACGAGATTTAACAACGGACGCCTGACTGTGACGTTACCTGACGTAGAAGTGCGCAAACGGGCTCGAGAAACGATGCATATGCGCCTGTTGCCCGCCCGGCTGGCAGTCGGCTTCGGGAAACGCAGTTATAGCTGCGTTCCCGAAGCCGCAGTCCAGCCCGTGTCGCAAAATCACTCGGAAACCTCGAATTGAAAAAAAATTACATTAACCAATCAGAGAACAGGAAATTGAGACCTGGAAACGGCCGAGCGCGCTCGTTCGGATCAGCTGACAATTGTAAACAATACGCTTATACTTATATGTATCTATTTATGAAATGAACTATAAATAGTATCCTAATATAAAGTAACTAAAATATTAAAACTCTTTGGCAACCATTTCCAACAAGTTTTGTAAAAAGATTTGTTTGTAAGCAAAGTATCCTTCCGCAGCCGCCCGTTTACCAATCCGCGAACTTCGAGGAAATATCAACGGGCGCCGACTGGTGACGTTTACGTTGAAAACGTAGGAAAGGTGCGCAAACGGGCTCGGGAAACGATGCATATGCGCCTGTATGTGCCGCCCGGGCTGCAGTCGGGCTTCGGAAAACGCCAGCTTAATGTGTTCGAGTTTTCCACGTCGTTTTTCTAGGGATGCCGAATCTAAAAAAATACGATATATCGAATATTTTAAAAAAATCACAAATTGCTCCTCGATACTATCGGTCAAAAAATATCGATTTATCGGATTAAAAAAAATATCGGTGCATTTGTTCTAAAAAAAATGCTTAAAGTTTCGTTCGTTTTCGTCAACCTAGCGCAAAATCGTAAAGAAATGCTCATCCAACGTAAGAATTTCTTAATCTGTAAGGTGCTATTTATACAAAATTTATTCCATATACACAGGAAGTAGGTCTTCATTTTTTACGTTTATGAGCATTTTTTACTGATTTTGGTGCTTATTCAGGTTGACGAAAACGAACGAAACCTTAAGCATTTTTTTAGCACAAATGCAAAAACGAACACGGCTTATTTAATCCGATATATCGATATTTTTTTACCGATTTATATAATTTGTATTTGAATTTATAATATATATATATATATTAAATATAAATTATATAATAAATATAATATAATATATATATATTATAATATATATATATATATATTTAGATAATATTATATATATAATATAAGTATATATATATATATATATATATATATAATAACTTGAATAAATATTCAACTTGGGCCTTCCACATATTAAACTTTATTTGATATCACAACGTTTCGGAAATCGTAATTTCCATCATCAGGTGAATACACTATAAAATAAAACAATAATAATTTTAAGTATACAAAATTTTACAAAAAATTTTTTTAAGTGACTAATTTTTATTAATTTTAATATAATATATATACATTACGGTATACATTAGAATTAATCCATAATCAAATCAAAAGTTCACATATTTACAAGGATGGATCATAATTAGAAGAAATATAAAACGTCGCTCTCCATCAGTAAATAACTTAGATTATATAAAATAAAAGCAATTAAATGATTTAAAGTTCTGTATTAATGGTAACTAAATTAAAATGGAATATTAAATTATTAACAACATCAGAAAAATTCTTAAACTCACCAGACAAGTCTCAGACATCTCCAAGTATCATATTAACGAATGTAAACAAACAAACTCCATATTCAAAGAGAGTTAAATTAGCTGTAGTTTAAATGGACCTGAATCACTATTAAGAGAGGGTTTAATGTTATGAATATACAAAGCTTCTAAAATATGTAGGTTGGTTGGTGAATTACTTGTTTGTGTTAATATATTGAAATTATTGTAATTAAAGGTATGGTCTTGAATATGTGGGTGGTCTCTAATAGCGGAATGGGAAAGTGAATTCAACCACGCTTTGGTACGAGTAGAAATGCCTCTGTGCTCATCGATCCTCACGTGGAATTGACGTAAGGTACTGCCAATGTAGATAGCATTACAGCTATCACAAGTAAATTTATAAATTATTGAGGATCGAAGAGCTGCAGGGACATGATCCTTATGGTTGCAAAATGAAGAGATCATGGACGAAGTTGTGAATACTAGATTAACGTTCAATTGGGGAAAATAGCACTGCAAAAGGGAGGATAGTTCCTTACGAAGTTTCACGAAAATATGTTCATAAAAAGGTAATTTTATATACAAACTGCATTTCAAAGCTGAATACGTTAGAGGCTTGGGTGTGTAACGAGAGTTCAAAAAATCTTTTATATATTTATTTACTAATGAAACGGGGAACAATTATCTTAAAAAAAAATTTAAGAGAAAATTAAATTCTTCATGCATGAGTCGGAAATTAGAACTAAGATGATAGGCTCTATATATTAGAGTTTTAATACTGTTGCATTTATATATAAGTGGAGTATGACTAAAGAAGTTTAAACCTTGACCCGAAGAAGCTTTATTACGATAAACATTTATGGTAAAATTTACATCTGTTTTTTTAATTAACATATCCAAAAATGGTATGGTGCCGTTAACTTCTTCTTCTTTTGTAAAATTAATATTATTTAATTGTGCGTTTAAATAATTAAAAAAAGGGAGTATTTCATTTCTGTTTGAAAAAAGTAAAAATGTGTCGTCCATGAATCTTTTATAATGAACTGGTCTAAAGGAGGGGGGACATTTCTGTAACCAAATCTTTTCATAATGACTTAGGTATGAATTGGCAAGGGTGGCACTAAGTGGAGAACCCATAGCTAAGGAATCAGTTTGTTGGTATAATTTATTGTTAAAAAAGAAATACGTATCCTGGGTAGCTAAATTCAGTAAAGTTTTAAATTCAGACCTGGTGAAGCCATGAAATTCGCTATTTAAATGAAAAATATCTTCCAATAGAAATTCAATTGCGTCTTTTACAGGAATATTTGTATACAAGGACTCTATATCAAAACTTGTCATAAAAAAATCTTTCAAATTAATGCCTAAAAGCCAGTTTTTAAAGGTGTAGGAATTTTTTATTATGTAATCATTGGTGGCAAAGGGGGTCAAAAGAGGTACTAGGAATTTTGCTAATCTATAGTTATGAGTATTAAAGGCAGCCAAGATGGGGCGGATGGGGATATTAACTTTATGTATCTTAGGTAGTCCATATAAGATGCCTGGGGAAGAGCCACATTACATTAAAATCAATCAAGAATGATCTTTCAACAATTATTTGCAAACCGGATAAAGGTTTAGGCATCGTACTCTTGGATAAGGCTGATTATATTTGTAAAATTCTTGATATCATTTCTGACACAACCAAATTTACCCTAATTTTGAATAAAGACCCATTAATTTTGTCACTTAACCTAGAAGAAAAAATTAACCGTTTTCTACGTAAATTGTTGAAAGCTAATAAGATTGATAAAACATTATTTGGTGAATTGTACTCTCGTGGCTCTTCCCCAGGCATCTTATATGGACTACCTAAGATACATAAAGTTAATATCCCCATCCGCCCCATCTTGGCTGCCTTTAATACTCATAACTATAGATTAGCAAAATTCCTAGTACCTCTTTTGACCCCCTTTGCCACCAATGATTACATAATAAAAAATTCCTACACCTTTAAAAACTGGCTTTTAGGCATTAATTTGAAAGATTTTTTTATGACAAGTTTTGATATAGAGTCCTTGTATACAAATATTCCTGTAAAAGACGCAATTGAATTTCTATTGGAAGATATTTTTCATTTAAATAACGAATTTCATGGCTTCACCAGGTCTGAATTTAAAACTTTACTGAATTTAGCTACCCAGGATACGTATTTCTTTTTTAACAATAAATTATACCAACAAACTGATTCCTTAGCTATGGGTTCTCCACTTAGTGCCACCCTTGCCAATTCATACCTAAGTCATTATGAAAAGATTTGGTTACAGAAATGTCCCCCCTCCTTTAGACCAGTTCATTATAAAAGATTCATGGACGACACATTTTTACTTTTTTCAAACAGAAATGAAATACTCCCTTTTTTTAATTATTTAAACGCACAATTAAATAATATTAATTTTACAAAAGAAGAAGAAGTTAACGGCACCATACCATTTTTGGATATGTTAATTAAAAAAACAGATGTAAATTTTACCATAAATGTTTATCGTAAAAAGACTTTTTCGGGTCAAGGTTTAAACTTCTTTAGTCATACTCCACTTATATATAAATGCAACAGTATTAAAACTCTAATATATAGAGCCTATCATCTTAGTTCTAATTTCCGACTCATGCATGAAGAATTTAATTTTCTCTTAAATTTTTTTAAAGATAATTGTTACCCCGTTTCATTAGTAAATAAATATATAAAAGATTTTTTGAACTCTCGTTACACACCCAAGCCTCTAACGTATTCAGCTTTGAAATGCAGTTTGTATATAAAATTACCTTTTTATGAACATATTTTCGTGAAACTTCGTAAGGAACTATCCTCCCTTTTGCAGTGCTATTTTCCCCAATTGAACGTTAATTTAGTATTCACAACTTCGTCCATGATCTCTTCATTTTGCAACCATAAGGATCATGTCCCTGCAGCTCTTCGATCCTCAATAATTTATAAATTTACTTGTGATAGCTGTAATGCTATCTACATTGGCAGTACCTTACGTCAATTCCACGTGAGGATCGATGAGCACAGAGGCATTTCTACTCGTACCAAAGCGTGGTTGAATTCACCTTCCCATTCCGCTATTAGAGACCACTCACATACTCAAGACCATACCTTTAATTACAATAATTTCAATATATTAAACACAAAACAAGGTAATTCACCCACACCCACAACCTACATATTTAGAAGCTTTGTTTATATTCAAACATTAAACCCTCTACAATAGTGATCAGTCGCATTAAACTTTTACTACTAACTATATAACTCTCTTTGAATATGGATTTGTTAATGTTTACATTCTGAAAATATGATTTACGTGAGAGTCTAAAACTTGTCTATGTGAGTTTAAGAATTAAAATTCTGATGTTGTTAATAATTAAAATTATTTTACATTTTAGATTGAGAATTACTCATTTAATACAGAACTTCCTAAATATTTAATTTCTTTTATTTAATTATATAATCTAATGTTTATTACTGATGAGAAGCGACGTATCAATATAAATATCTTGCTAATTTATTGATTCATCTTGTTAAATAGGTGACACTTTTGCCATTATCAAATATGGAGTTAATTCTAATATGTGGCCTATACCGTTAATATATATATATTATTATTAAAATTAAAAAATTAAAGTCACTTAAAAAAAAAAACATTTTTGTATTAAGAATTTCCTATGTTTATACTTAAATTATTATTGTTTTATTTTATAGTGTATTCACCTGATGATGGAAATACGATTTCCGAAAACGTTTGATATCATTTAAAGTTAAATGTGGACGGGCCCTTTAGTATTTACTTGTGTTCCTATTCCAAAGTAAATTATTGATTCCCATCCCATTAGAAGCTGGATCTGTATATATTATTAATATAATACATACAATTTTTATCAATATTATGTACTAAGCCGTTTTTCGTTTTTGCATTTTGTGACTACACTGTGCAAAAACATGATAGCTCAATCCAGTGTTTTTAGCACGAATTTCGTGGCTTATAATTCGACCCGGATGTTACAAAAATTATTAAGAATCAAGCTGTTCTAATGGAGCACGTTGTTTTGGAATAAACAAAAATTAAAAAAAATAAACAAATGGTTTTTACATAATAATTGATCAACTTATTGTTATGACAGATTTACTCATCTTTCAGTAAGAAGATTAGATTGTAAAGCTAAATTTCATTGAATGAAAGAAACATTTCATTTCAAAAATTCCCATATGGCGTGTATCGCGATAAATTATCGCGATTAATTTTTATCCCGCGCATAACGTTTTCTGGGTATCTGTATCCGATAAAAAATCTTTTACGATAATCGATTCGCGATAATTTTTGTTCCAAACTACCGAATAACATATTGATGGCGATAAGCCTTATCCGTATTAACGGTTTCGGGTTATCGGCTCCATCTCGATAAATCTTATATCAATAAAAGTGGTTTATATCTGCGATACTTTTTGTTTTATTATTTACTATATTATTTATATATATATAAATAAATATATATAATATATATATATATATATAATATATATTTATAACTTTATATATTAACTAATTATTATATATATATATATTATATAAATATATATATATATAATGCTAAATTATATATAATTAATATTATTATACCTATATATTAAACTAAATATATATATCTTACTTACATCTTACATCCGCTCCCCAGGAAGGCTCATTATGAGCCTGTCAGCACGGTCAACCTCTTCTTCCACTCCCTTCTATCTTCCAAGACCCGTTCTTCTGTTTAGGCCTGCGATCAAGGCTGAATCAATAGATGGCATTCATGTTCTTCTCAGCGAATCTTCTACGGAGTCCTTCCATTTCTTTCGTGGTCTTCCCCTTGGTCTGCCTCCTTCCGGTCTCCAGTCCCACCTCCTCCTGGCCACCCTGCTACGCTTCATCCACTCCAAATGTCACCACCACCACAGTCTCGATGCATCTACTTTGTTAATAATAGGTATTACTCCTATACCTTCTCTAATTCTTTCGTTTCTAACTCTGTCCCTCCTGGTCTTTCCGGCCATCGCTCTCAATACATTCATTTCAGCAGTCTGCACTCTGCTCTCCTCTCTTGTTGTCATACTCCATGTTTCCGCCCCATACAGAAGAACCGGTGTTCTAGGTTTCAAAATGCTCTCGAAAATTTATCTTTCTCTCACCTTCCCCTCCAATCTTCATTATCCCTGCTATAGATACAAAGCTCTAACTGTTCTCCCGTACTTCTTATCAATTCTGCTCGCAATCTCAAGCACTTCCATCCCTCGTCTACCAAACGATTCCCCCGCAATTACTTGTATTCTCTACGTTTTTTAATCACCCACCATCCACCCACCACCACCAACTATTCTCCCTCCTCACTCACTAACTATCATAATTTCTGTTTTATCTAACATTCATGCACAGGCCCGCTTCTCTCAGTTTACTATCAAAAGCCAACACCACCCTCCTCAGTTTATCTCCGTCTTCACTCCAGCACGCCAGGTCATCCGCATAAGCCATCACATCTCCATCCAAGTCCTCCACCTCCTCCCTCACTGCCCTAATTACCACATCCAAATATGCTACAAACAGAATATTGGTAAGACAATACAACTTCCTCTGCTTAACACCAGTTCCCACCTCAAACAACATTTCTCATTTTCATAATCCCGTTCTTACATTACATTTGTCATTTTTATACATACTCTCCAAAGCCTTTCTTAAGTAACCACCCACTCCGTAATCTCTCTCTAAAACTTCGAACAATTTCTTCCTAGGTACCGAATCGAATGCCATTATTTTGCTATCTATAAATTGCAAATTTCTGCCTTTAAAATTTAATTTTTCTTCTAATTCTCTTTTCCTTGATCATTTCCTCAGCAACATATAGATACTGTGGTCTTCTATTACGCATCTTATGTACTAACCATACTGCTCCTCTCCAAGTCTGGATATATATTATTAATATATATAATAATAATATATAATATAATAATTAAATATATATTAATATAATATATATAATATAAATATATATATTAATATAATATATATATATTAATATTATATATATATATATATATAATATATATATAATATATTAATTAACAGTGGCGTATCCAGAATTATTTATTTTTCGGGTGGTGGAGCAAACTCAAAATATATTCAGTTCTTATAAATATATTATATTATATATATTATATATATTATATATATTTATGATATATATAAATATTTATATATATATTATATATAAATTATATACATTGATATCAATTATCCATCAATATATTGGCTTAATTATGCCCTCTATACTCAATTAATTATAGATGATAATTCTATGAAAAAATAAGTATATATATAATATAAGCTGTGTTGCTCTTCCGTAAACCTTACATATATTTTATACTAGAATTTATACAATGAAACTTTAAATTCACATACTTTCCTAAATACATTATCTTAGATTACAAAATAGTTGGGAAACTATCAACTAATGACAGACACAGTTTTCTTCAATTGTACGTGAATACCTGGCCATATAATATGAGTAATATCAAGCAAAAAAGAATTAATCACAGTGTACAAACTATTTTTGCCTAAA
>JABUQX010106613.1:10000-14884 GCA_015478945.1 Trachelipus rathkii | reverse complement strand
TGTTCATCCATGACATCAGCGAGGAAAGAGTCGAAAAATTAAGACACGAGAGCAATCTGGAAGTTACAGAGGGGGAGATTGAAATGAGTGAAGGAATGAAGAGTTGAGTCATCAGGCAGATGAGGACAGATAGAGTTTAGATGTGCAGGTGAGATCACTTTAATGAAAAGTACGGGATAAAGTACGGATATAAGAACCATAATGAACAGCACTATGACAGAAAGAAGAGATGTCGCCTTTCAACAACAGCTGATATTGACCGATTTGAAAGAAGATAAAAAGTAGAAATAAAGTAAGCAAAGAGAAGGAGGAACCAAAGGAGGGCAGTTTGGAGAGCAGTGACGCATGCATACCGGTCAAAATTGCTTTGATATTGTTCAAGACACCCACGCAAGTCTCCCATAGTTCCTAATGGCGGAAAACATAATCCGTAAAAGATAAGAATATCCCAGATAGCACATCGAGGCCGAAAGCCGTACTTGCCACGGCAACGAAGGGAAGAAGAATCAGATATAAATCGTAAGAAGTGAGGTTGAGAGGGTTTACAAAGATCTTAGATAGAGTATAAGTGAGAGCTCTAGGGCGATAGTTAGAAATATTCAGGGCGGCTTCCTCTTCCTTTGTTCGAATAGCTTGGACTAAGCGTCTTCAACACTGAGGAAAAGTGCTAGTATTGAGATATAGAAATATGAACGAAGAGCGTCGTCAGGCCGGAAGACACACTCCGCTCAAAACTCGGGTTAGAAGAATACATCCAGCCACCCGGTTCCTTACGTCATAAGATTTTAGGAGCCATACACCCGATCAAGTATAATCACACCTGTAGGACACCTGAGAGAGAAGGAGGAGGAAGGAAGGGGAAAGCCAGCAATCGGTCTCCGGTTAGTTAGAGAAACAATATTTTTTTTAGTCTCCAGATCTCTGAAGAAATGCTGAATCGATCTCAGCCACACTCCCTCACCACTAGATCAGTAGAATCTAGCCAACCCATTCCAGTGTTCTGTACATCTGAAAAATCCCCTATACGTAGATGATAAGAAAGTATACACAGTCTCGCCTGGAGTAGTTTAGATATTCCAAAAATAAGCGGAACATCTGTCTTAGGAACGTAACAGCAAGCACAATAATTAGAGTAGAGGAGAAAGATTTTAAGCACAAAACATCGAAGTAAGAGATCGAGATTTCGAGACGTGTTACTCAGAAGTAATAGCTTTACTGCTTTAAGACAAAATATCAAATTATGAAAAACAGTTATATTGGTATAGAGTTGTACGCGATTAGGATTTCACCTAATTCCGGAGCCGATAGATAAAATCCTCCAGGATTGCGGCATGCGGGATAGCCGGATATGTTAAGCTTTTAGGATTTAGCCCTAGACTTCATATTATATCATATATATATCATATATATATATATATTCATATATATATACTAGATATATATATTATATACATAACATATATACTATATAATATATATATATATATACAATATATATAGTATTACTCATATATACCACGCTCGGTTACAGAGTAGCAGATCGGCCTTGGACCCCAACTCTTTTCGCCATCCCACAAACATCTTCTCAGCCTCCACCAATTTGCCGAATGGCTTATATATTAATGCTTGAATATAATAATTCTCAAATTATGTTCTAAAACAACAAAGCTTCTTGAAAGCCCTTTCATTAGGAGATTTTCGCTTTTATACTCTATTCGTCGTAAATAGATATCGCGCCCACTGACAAGAAGCTCACTAAGTACACTGTTGAAGGCATGCTAAGAATTTCCTGACGACTTCTCAAAATGTGGAAAACTTTTACAATATCATTCACAAAGACCCCGTGGTCTTTACTCTGATTCCAAAGCTTTTTCTTTTTATTGCTATTCTTCCGTATCAATGATAGAGTGTCTTGGAACCTCTTAACAAGGACTCTTCATCGCTGCAAGAAGCCAAATGTACGTTAATGGATTCAGCAAATATTGAGTCACCTTATGTAACAGACGGCTTTATGTATGTGATCTTTGTTTGTTTTTATTTTCTCTGTATATTTAATCCTTTGGCAGCATTTCATCACATAGACCATCCTAAATTAATTTTACCTCTCTAACACACGTGGTTCAAGAAATTATGTTTGTATCTAGGATTAGAAAAGTTGCTATTGCTGTACATGCGTCATCATTTTGCAGAGTTTGAAATCTACAATCCATTTCCAGCATGATTGTTTCTGATCATCTTTTGGCAAAGTCTCTTGCTTAATATATATATATGAGATATATTATATATATATATATTATATATATATACTTAATATATATATTATATATATGATATATATATATATATAAATATACTATATACTACTATATATATACTATAAAATATATATATTATATATGTATATATTATATTATAATATTATATAGTATATATATATATATATTATATATAATATATATAATAATATATATATATATATAATATACATATATAGATATATTATATATACTATATATATATAATAATATTAGATATATTATAGAGTATGCACACACGGTTCTACAAATTCATAGATTGAATACCTATCGCTATCCGCAAAAAATTAAGCGGAAAGGATGCCGGTTGGATGCGGATGCGGATTCGGATGCGGTTATCCGCTACCCTCTAGAACTGGATAAACGAGTTAGAGGATGAGGATGAATTCTTAGCCATGTGGGTCTCAGACAAGATTGCTTCAGTCTAGGGAAGTTGGTAATAATATTATGAGTATAAAGAAGTTATAATAGTAAGAACATAATAATAATAATAATAATAATAATAATATATATAGTAATAGGCTAAAAATAATTAATATTTTCTAAATTGCGTGAAAATATTTTTACACTATTAATAAATCTGATTATTTTAAAAATAAATAATTCACTGTGGAGTCCGCAAATAATATTTTATATGTATTATTAATATATAGTAAGTATTTCAAAACATTGATTAAAAAAAAAATTATATACCTAGAACATGGACAGATACAAAATTCTAGTACTTTAAATTAGAGTTCTTAAAATTGTTGGGCGCAGAAACATAATCTTTCTCCAGATTCTTTGATGTAATTATTGTCTTCAATCTATCGGCAAAATAATGGGAGAAATTGCCAGACCAATGAAAACGACGTTTGAGAAAAAAAATGCCGATTTTTCCCGAGACGTGCCGAATTCATCTTCCATCACTATCCTATTATATATGGAAACTGATTTATATCTGAATCCTAAAGTTCTCTAATTTCACCAAAAGTAGAAGTATCGGCCATATCGCCCATATTAGCACAATTCACGATACCGATACGATACCCCCCCAACAAGGCCGATACTGCCGATACCATCGGTACATCCTTCAAGTACATCCCTAAAAATAACTATATATATATAATATAATATATATAATAATAGATGTTATATCATATTATATATATATATATAGTATTTTACTATATATAATATATGTATAATATATATATATAGTATATATCATATTACTATATATTACGTATATATATAGCCAACCCTGCGCATTGGATGATTATAAGTGACGCATTGCTATGGATATACTTTTAGGGAAATTTTTATTTATACAGTATTTAAAACATTGCATTTGTTAATTTATGAAACTTGAAAAAATTCATTGTGTATTTCCAGAAATTTGTTAAATCTTGGCAAAATAGAAAGAGGTATGTTTCTAAAAATATCGTAAGTTTAGACATTTTTTTGCAGAGTCGATCTTCATATTCAACTTATATTTTCCCCCAAAACTCATGTTTGATCGAAATATGATTTTAAATTTGTGTATAAACATCGCAATGATCACAATAAAATTTGTTTCATCAGTGATATGAGACAGTGTTCTCTCATATTGTTAAAATTATTGCTTTTCATTTTTATAGTGAGTTTATTAGATATTAGTGCCGTATTTTTAAGATCAAAGATCTAAAAATCGAATAATTATAGGAATTCATATATTAAATGTTGATTTCTTATACTATATATATTATATATATACTTATATATTTAATATATATAGTATTATATTATTATATATATTAAATAATATATATATATATATATATAATAATTACCATATATAGTATACTATTATACTAGTAGTATGGCGCATCTAGAATCTTCTGTCCAAAAAAATTGGCGTATGATATGCAAAAGGCTTGGCCACCCCTGATAAATATATATATATATATATACTATATTAGATATATAATAAATATAGTATATATCTATCATATATATATAAAAATATATATATTCTATATATATCATATATATATATATATTATAAGATGTTAAAATATTGCATAATAATCGCCAATTTTGATAGATGTTAATCCCAGAGAAGCAGTTAAGATTCTTTACCTGTCTACATTTATATGTTCTTTCTTTTTAACAACATATTATAATAATATATATAGATAATATATATATATATAATATATATAGATATATTATATATATATATATATATAATATATATAATATATATATTATATATCTATATATTATAGTTATATTTATATTATATTATATATATATATATATATATATATGTTATATAATATATATATTATAATATAATAAATATATAATATATATATAATATTATATATAGTAATATATACTATAATAATATATAATATATAGTACATAATAATATACTAATCAATATCATAATAAGTATATATATATAATGTATAATCATATATGATTAGTATATATATACTATATATCATATATATAAATATATGTAAATTAAAATATTTATATATACTATACTATAATATATATATATATATTATATTATATTGTAAAAACATAAAATTCGCTT
>JABUQX010106613.1:0-5000 GCA_015478945.1 Trachelipus rathkii | reverse complement strand
GGGATTCTAGCCGCCTTGCCACATGTTTGTAAAAACAGCGGTTTCTTTTTTTTGCTTTGCTTCAGAATTCTTATTTAATTATTTCTCGCCGGCTCTACCGCTATCGTTGGATATCTCGCAATCTTTCTTCAAAGAGTTACCTTGTTCAAAACACTATGTTGGGACAAGGTGGTTCAGCTCGAGCAGAAGCTTGTAAAAGTCTAAAGAAAGGTTTGTGAAGCTATTGTTAAGGCTTTAAACTCTATATCTGAAGAATAAAAATGAGAGCAAATTTACAAAAAATTGATTCCTATGAAAACTCTTTATGTCTGTAAATGGGAACCAAACTGAAAGATGATTCTGTAAAATAAAAATTGCAATCTGAGTTATGGATGTGCCACCGTATGAATTTGTATAACTCTTGGGTAATCTTTAGTTAATGAAAATTAGAAGTTCATTAGAAACCTACGAAAATTGTGCCAAAGAAAATTGAAAATCTTTACACAAAAGACATTCAAGAATGTATCTAAAGTCAAACATACATATATATCGAGACAAGAATGTATATAGAACTCATAATAACAAGAATTACTAAGCATTTCTCCTCAAGCACATAGTCCATATCTCGACACTCAGCAATTTCTATATCCTCGAAACAGAGATAACCTATACCTACACTTCTATAAGCTTCAACATACTATATGCTAGACAGAAGAGTATATGTCGGGTACATAAGAAACACACATGTTATGCGAGAAACTGGGATATGTACGGTGATCGAAAATACTTCTACTCAGAAAGCTGTGACCACAGAGCGACGAATTCATATCATAAAATCAGTGCGCACATATATATTGTCATAATTCAAAATCTTAGGACATTGCGAACTAATTAATATTGACTGTTATTCTCAATACGGAACTATAATAGATAGAGAAGTGTTTATAAATGCGTATTATGAAACAGAAAACAGTCAAGACAAAAGGGAATTTTTAAAACACATAGAACCATACCAAGAAGGTGATATCTTAGGCCAAAATCGTGAGATGGTAATAGCCAATTATATATGGTCAGGTAATATAAATAAACTCTGCAGTTTAGCTCAAGAATTAGAAGATGAAAGAAGATGGAAGGAGATGGAGTCAATGGTTAGAGCAATTATGGTCATGAATGCACAAAGAATGCAAAGCCTTGTACCGATTTACCCCTGTACTCAGGTAATGGTTCAAATAATGAATGCACTTAAAAGGAATGGTAGAACAAGAGACTCACTTTATAGAAATCTCTTTGGTGACGTCTTAGCAGGGCATTTGGTAACTTTAGCCACATGGCCGTATCAAGATATGTTCAGTAACGAATGTAAAGAAATAATGAAAACAATGCCTTACACAGGTTACAATGGAGTGATGGAACACATATTGGAAAAGATAGCCGTGGAAGAAGTGTATCCGATCAACTATTATCGAATTTTATATAAGTTCTGGATTAATATTAAAGAAAACCATAAAAGAAATATAGGCAGAAGAATAAGTCCTAGACTATTATTTAGATTGCTCAAACTAATTAAATTAAATAGAAAAGATCAGATAGTAGAAAGAATATTCACAGAAATTTTAGATTGCACTCCATACAAAATGATGGAAGACATATTTATGATAGCTTGTACTAAAGCATGGGCTTTAGCAATGTTCCATATACCGTTAAAATTAATATCCTATTTAAAGGAAGAAGATGCAGATGATCTGAGAAGAGCGTTACTACCAACTCGAAATGAAGATACACTAGACATAATGAATGTATGGTTGCTGTATCACAGAAGAAGGAATATAATAGGCTTGATACAAGACTTTTTCCAACATATCATCGTAGGTGAAAACATTCCAATTATTCATACCAGATCCCAGATATCCACAAACAATCTGTCTCTTAAATGGAGATTGTACTGGAATGATAATGCTTGGACTTTAAAAGGGAAAGACTCTCGAGGTAAAGCCAGATTTATAAAAGGAGTAATATAATTTCATAAGGAAAAAGATATAATAGAGAGAGAATACTTGCAGAGATAGGTCAACCTTAAGACACACTATTTAATTAGATTTAAAATTATATATATAAGTATATATGTTTTGAGAGATTAAAAAGTAACAACCAATATTATGATTTTTAGAATGGCACCGTCGTATGAAATTGGTACTCCTCAAAGATCAGTAGTGCGCATTCCTGAAAGCGGTTATGACAAATTGGTACACCTCAAAGATCAGTAGTGCGCATTCCTGAAAGCGGTTATGACAAGAACTTGAAACCAGTTTGTCTAGAGGTGGCACAAATAACCCTATGTGCACCCATATTGAGCAACATATATAACTTTACTTTCGGATCTCCACCCGAACCAATTACTGCAACAGTTTCACCAACACTGTTCGTAACATACAATACTGAACAAGAAGACCGCTCCAATATACCAAACAGACCCAAAAGACCATTAGAAGAATCAGATACAATAACCAGAAAGAAACGTATCATTCAGCCAAGATACAAATACCTCATGCGAAGCGTGAGATTATCACCCAAACAAAGAAGGGAAAAATGGGAAAGGTTAAAAGAAGCTAAAAAGAATCTTCAAGAAGAAACAGCCATACTGGAAGAAAAGGTAGAAAAGTTCAAAACTATAATACTAAGCCGATCCAAACTGGACGAATTTCTTGGATTGCTAAAAACTGCAAGAGCCACCTAAAACCACAAAAACAATCAGTTTACCTCACATTTACAACGAACCAAAATTCTTTACAATGGTATGAATGTGAGTATTTATATAATAATAATATAGGTACACATATATATATTAAACATATATATATATATTGTATGTACACGTGTGTATTTTATTTTAATGATAATTTTATGTTTTTAATAATAATTTCTTTTTATTTATTTTAGATTTTAGAGGAATCTGTCCTTAAAAGGAGCGTTTTCTTTTAACTGTTAAAGAAATTATAAATTAGAAGAGTAACTATTAAGATTTTAACTCTTGATAGTAGTTCTATTTTTAGTTTTAGATTTCACATGATTTTATTGTTATTACTTTGATTTCTTTTATTTTTTTTATATATCGAAAAGGTGCAAAGATGTTCAATTTGGTAAGAATTGCTGTAATAATGTGGTGCATGACATGCTGTACAGCATACCAAACCACGGACAAACCTGAGGGTATAAAGGTTGTACCTGGCCTGATACTTGACCCCGTGGGGTCTACCAAATTTATTATGGGATATCTAGATGTTACTCTGAATCTCCAGAGTACCCATTTCATACATCAAAACTTAATCGCAATGGAGAAGGAACTTATGAATGTACAAGCCGCGTTATTAACGTCAGAAAAGACCGTTGGAAAGCAGCAATTTGGAACTTCGTATCAATCACCGTATCCACAAACGGCAAAGGATGCATATGAATCAATACGGCAAAGGTACAATCAGAGGCCAGCAGGATTGTTGCAGGAACTTTCTACATCCGTAGACAACACTACAAATTCAACATCCGTAAGTAACTCGGCTAAATCAGTTCCTGATGAAATGACAACCAAAAGGAATTATACTTATTCAAACGGAAAATTACATCTTGCATCAAAGACGAGTAAACATACGATTTTTAGCATCATCAGACATCTGGATAGTAATAAAGAAGAAGGAAGTAACAGAACTAAAAGAGCAACGTTCACGCGAGTAATGAAGAAGAACACAAACTCTATTTTAATCAGAAATATATATCTCCTAATATCCGAGGTGAAAGCACTGTTAGAAGACGACTGGATTAGGTCATACAATACTTCCGGGAGAAAGGAAAGAGCCTTTTTAAACGGAATTGGTCAGATCTTCAAATCGGTGTTCGGCACGGCACTAGACGAGGAAGTACAGGAGATAAAAAGGGAAATAACGATGCTAGAAGACAATAATGATGGGTACAATAAAGTAATAGTGCAATTGAAGGATCAGTTGAAAGATACAGTTACTTCTGTAAATGAAATATCTGATCAGCTCACTAAAATACTAGAAAGTAATGAAAAGGCTGCGAGTAGGTTTTTAGAGATTGAAAATGGTATGATAATATCTGATTATATAAATTTAGTGTCTAGTTATGTAACATTAGTAAATAGGTTAAAAACCAGAGTGTACAATATCTTGTCAGAGACAAAAAACTTTAACACACCCTACCTAGCCTATACTAAAGAAGCATTAATTCCATTTATTAATGATGCACAGATTAAGCTTAAGTTAACTACCTTATTAGACATTAATTCTGAATTTCTAAAATTTTTGCATTTAACATGGACAACAGTAAGTCCCAACAACATGTACAGTATAGTAACAATGATCCCCCTGACTGATGAACAAGTATTTCATACATATCAATTAACCCCGTTTCCCACACACATGAGAAACAATAACATGGATAGATTTATTTATACACCAAATTATGAGGTATATTTCATCAATCAGAATACTTTCACTTACACTTACATGAATTTACAACATTTCAAACAATGCAAAACAATCAATCACTATCATGCTTGTCCACTCACTGATGCAATACTATCATTTGACATTACAAATTGTATCATTACATTGCTGAACAATGGTTCTTTCAATAAACACAAACAATGTGAGTTTGAGAAAATAAACAATGACAACATATACACCAAACTCGTACAAGCACATTTATTCATAAGTGTTCAAAAACCTATACAGGGTGTACTGAAGTGTACAGACGCCCAACAACAAGTCATATGGATAAGAGATTTACATGTCTTACCACCACAATGCAGTGTTAGAACAAATTACCAGACACTCATAAACCCTGCACATGTAAACTACAACACAACTTTTCATTACAGCATCCTACAAAGAAGTGATATAAATGTTCACATCAATATAGAAGATCACTTATTACAAAGCACATTAAATAAATCAGCACATTCTAGAATCACAGGCTTAAAATGGAACACACAACTTGATCACATTAAT
>JABUQX010106612.1:25000-27500 GCA_015478945.1 Trachelipus rathkii | reverse complement strand
CGCGACAAAAAAGTTTTTAAGGAGCGCCATCGGGATGACAATATGTTACAAAGGATTTGGAGGTCAGTGGAAAAAGATGAGAAGAAACTATGTTATTAGTAAATTGGCATACTGTACAAAAGATAGAAAATCAAGTTAAGAGACTTACATTAGTGGTGCCAAAAGAGTACCGTAATAAAGTGTTAAGGGTGGCGCATGATGAGGTGTTTGGAGGCCACCAAGGTGCTAAGAAAACATGGGAAAATTACTCAACAATTTTCTGGCCTAATTTTATCAAGATGTAACTAAACATTGTTATTGCGTGCGACTATGTCAGCGTACATGTTCCAAAGGGAGAGTCGCAAAGGTACCGCTGTGCGATCCAATTATTGAAGACCATTTCAGAGAAGTTATTATAGACTTATTGGTTCGATCGCTCCACCATGCCCATCAGAAGGCCATCATTTGTCCTTACGTTGTTTATGCTGCCTACAAGATTACCAGAAGCAGTTCCTTTGAAAAAGTATATCTGCACTAAGGGTGACAAGATAGTCCTGGTATCTATTTTTGAGTTGGTTGTCCCAAAGAATTCTGAGTGAATAATGCGGCGACAATTTAGTCTAACATTGATGAGAGATGTTCACGAAAATGCTGATGTTAGGCAGAGATTCTCAAGTGTTTAACATCTATGAGTCAAGGTTTTGGACAGAAAAATTTAACGGTACGTTAAAAACAATGTTGAAAAGGAATGTGTAGTGAGCAAGTGAGGAGATGGCATAAGTTTATTGAGCCTTTATTTTTCGCATATAGGGAGGCCCCACAGGAGTCTAAACAGGATTCTCGCCATTCAAATTGCTGTATGGCCGGACTGTGAGGGGTCCAATGCAGATATTGCATGAGATCTGGGCGGGAGATATAAATCCCTGAAAGAGGCAAAGTCGACGTACAAGTAGCGTTTTTCGACTTGGCAGGAGAGGCTTAAACGAGACATTAAGTTAGCAAGATAAAGAAAACTTAGCCAAAGCTCAAGTTGCACAACAATAGGTATTATGATAAAGGTGCTAAGAGTAGAAATTGAAGTGGAGACATGGCGTTGGTATTGATCCATTTCACATAATAAGAATGCTAATGCGTTGGGGTGGACCGTATCAAGTGATTGAACCATACGGTAAAGACAACATTACCGAAAAATACAATAGAAGAGTGTAAAACTTATGCAGATTAATCTGCTGAGAAGTATATGTGGAGAAGAAAGTAATGAAGATATGAGGGAGAGGAGGAACACGCGGTGTAAGTAGGTGCTTCAGCAGTAATATTAAGATACATAGAAATGAAGAAATATAACTTGTCAGATATCGATCCTTCTCCTATACAAAAAAGAGAAGATTGTGGTGATACAAAGTCAGTGATGAAATACAGATCAATAATGAGAAGAATTTGATGGAAGATCTTGAAAGAATATGAGGACATATTGACATATGTGTGCCTGGCACCTCAAGAATGATTACCTGCAATTCGATCTGAAATAGACAATACTCCAATAAGATTGAAACCGTATAAGTTACCCTACACCACCAGCAACCGAACTGAAGAAGGAGGTTGAGAAGTGATTAAGTGGGCATTATTGTTAAGTCGATCTTCGCCATATTCTGCACCAGTGGTTTTGTAGTTCAGAAATAGGAGGGAGCAAGAGGGTGTGCTCCGACTATAGACGCTCTGAATCGGGTCACTATTGTTTGATCCAGAGCCCATGACCACATCACAGACATTAATTTACCCTGTCTGTCAAGGATCGTTTTAACAGTAAATTAACTTTCAAGGGATATTGGGCAAATCCGAATCAGACCCGAAGATACTTACAAAACCGGTTTCTCGTTTACCGAGGACGGTGCATTTCATTATGTTAAGTTACCATTCGGAATGGTCAACGCAGGGGGCGACGCTTGTAAGAGCTATACGCAGGATTCTGGATGGGTTTAATGATGTCGATTTTTACATCGCGACATCATAATCTCACTCCAGACTGGCCTGAACATTTGAAATACGATCCAGATGTACTACGAAGACTTGAAAGAGAAAGGTTTCACCATTCGCCCAACAAAATATGAGTTTTCTTCATCCAACGTTTGAATTTTAGGAACATCATACTTGCAATGGAAATAAAGGACTCCATGAAGAGAATGTAGCCAAGATTATGAAGACTGAGCCGCCTAAGAATAAGAAGCAAGGTGCGGTTTTGTTTTCTTAGGGCCTCACAGGCTATTATCATGATTTTGTGAAGTATTATGCGAGGGTCGCCGCCCCTCTCACAGACCTCACGAAGAAGGGTGAACTACAAGAGTCCGATGGGAAGCAAATCACCAGGAGAAGCATTATCCGACTCAAAGAAGCATTAAAGGTTTGAAACCAATATTGAAAATGACAGGTTTTTTTAGACAAAGTCTTCACCACGCTACCAGGTGGACGCGTCTGATACATCTATTGTGTTGTCCTCCTCCAGGAAAGATAAGCGGAATATTAC
>JABUQX010106612.1:0-20000 GCA_015478945.1 Trachelipus rathkii | reverse complement strand
ATGCAATATGTCCAAGTGAATGGTCTGCAATCGGGTCTTAGAGTGGTGGAGGCGGGTGTGCCCCAGGGATCGTGCCTGGGACCTTTATTTTTTATAATATATATATTAATGATCTGGTGAGAACTATTTCCAATGTAAAACTGTCATTATATGCAGATGACACAGTTATATACTTTTCGGGTAGAGATTTGAATTATATTCAGAATGTTATCAATGACGAGCTGCAAAAAAATTTCAGATGGACCTGCGCTAATAAATTGTCTTTGAACTTTGTAAAAACGAAAGGTATGATCTTCTCACTCTCTCCTAATGTAAGAGCTAACCTTCATTTAAATGGTACTGAAATAGATATTGTAAAATCTATCAAATATCTGGGCATAATTTTACAACATAATTTAAAATTTGATGAAAATATATCACTACTGTGTAAGAAAATTAATAGAAACAATGGTATTATATTTGCACTGAGAAATTTAGTTTCATCCAAGGTTTTGACAACTCTTTACTATTCTTTTATTTATCCATTCCTGAACCTACATTTGTTGGCTTGGGGTGGATCAAACGATAATGCCTTGAGACCAATTATTGTTGCACAGAATAACGTGCTGAGAAATATTAGCCCAAAGGATATTGTTCATACCGCTGAAATGTTTGCAGAGCAAGGTATCATGCCTCTTCGTCATTTGTACAGGTTTAAGCTTGGCCTCTTCATGCATTCCAATTTGGTGAATGAAGGCGCACTATTTTATAATTATTTGGACAGCCTAAATTGGCCACACAATTATAATACTCGTAATTTGAATCTTTTGAGGCATCCTTTCTCGAGGACTATGGCTAATCAAAATTTTTGTATTAATAAAGGCATTTTGTTGTGGGACTCTTTGCCACGTCATCTTAGAGAGAATAGAAATACTGTTGGTTTTAAAAAATTGCTACGGGAATTTATTGGCATTTAAATAACTTTGATTATAACAGGGATTGTTATTTATTGTTGTTTATTATTATATTTTAATTATTCTCCTATGTGAGGCAGATTTGAATGTAACTTATTGTACTTGATGTTAATTGAATTTGTAAAGCTTTGCTTTTGTATTCTAACTTAATAAATGGTATTATTATTATTATTATTATTATTATTATTATTATTATTATTATTATTATTATTATTATTATTATTATTATTATTATTATTATTATTTATTATTATTATTATTATTATTATTATTATTATTTTTTATTATTATTATTATTATTATTAATATTGTTAAAATTCTTATTATTATTTATTATTATTATTATTATTATTATTATTATTATTATTAATTATTATTATTATTATTATTATTATTATTATTATTATTATTATTATACCCAATTTACTAAGTTTATTGGTTACTTGTGATTAGAGATTAAACCATTTTAGTGCTTTTGTTTTTAAATTGTGAATAAACACATATGAATAAGTACTTAAAGGGAAAAAGAATTGCAAACCGTGAAAGTCGTCGAAGTGTAACTCTTGAAATTATTGAGTGTGATGCTGCCTGTACTTCCCATGAAAAAAAGCAGCCAAGATGACTTGGAGCACCTATCAAGTACTTTGGGTCTGTCAAGAGCAGAAGGAGTATTTTGAGGGCATAATAGAGTGATGTTACAAGGGAAAGATTAAATGTTCCCAATGTAAAAAAGAAAACTTCTAGACTTTGACACTAAATCACACATAGTTGAAATCGCAACTAACTTTGATTGTAAATAACTTACACTGATACCTTTCATTTGAATTTTATTTCTTTTTATTTTTAAAATTCAACCACTAAATTTTTCGCATATTTTATTTACATGAATAAGGAATTTAGTTTTGTATCTTTTTTTAGAAACATCTTTTTTTTCACAAGGAGCTGTGTAACTGGCAATTGAAGGAGGGTCAAAGCGGGGTCGAAACTGCTCAACAGACAGTGAGACATCCAGCAAAAAGCTTCAGACCACCATTCTCCAGTCTATGTCGAAAATATTTAAACAGAGAGAGCTCTTGAGTTGCTTTACAAGTGAAGTGTTTTATTTTAAGTAAGTTAACTATAAGTGGTGTCACAACTAACAGGTTAAAAACTAACAGAATACAGTCATACAAAATTTTCGAATTTGAAATGACAAGTTTCATTTGTCATTAATATCATTTCTCATAAAATATTTTTGCTTCTAGATTTCTGCTACATGACATTGGCCCTATTCACATTGTGGAGTCTGAGTTCTTTGCCGAGTTCCTGTCCTACCTGAACTCTGATTTCCACCTCCCCTCCAGAAGAAAAGGGATGGGGGATCTTGATGTCATATGTAAAATAGGGAAGGCTGATTTAACCAATATTATCAGTAAGATCAGTTATGTGGCCACAACCGTAGACAGCTGGACTGGGAACAACAAGAGTTTTCTGGGCATGACGGTTCACTGAATTAATGTGAATACTTTGAAGAGAGAAAAGGCTGTCCTTGCCTGTAGAGAGTTATCTGTGTCTCAGACCAGCACAGTCCTAGCCAACAATATTACGGATATTCATCAAAAATTTAACATTGAGCATAAGGTCAGTAAAAATCAATATGAAATAATAACGTAATTCTGAAAAAAATTATAACTCCAAATTAATAAGGAAACAACTAAATTAAAAGAAAATTATCTTCAGGTTGTCTGCATTACAACAGACAACGGTGCAAATTTCTGTGCAGCCTTTTGGGTGGATGCTCATGCAGAAATGGGTGGCGAAGAGGAAGAAGAACATGTACCGATTGCAGAGATAGTGGTTACGCCTGAAGAGATTAAGAAAATTAGTGACAAAAAGGTTCAGCAGACAAAACCTCTCCAGCTAGAAAATCTGCTTGAAGAACATGATGCCTTAGCTCCTAAACATGCCGTTCATTTCCCACCATTAACATCTTGGCTACTAGAGATGTTTTAAATGTTCCTCGCTGGTCCTCTGGTGCCAAGGATTCATTTAATAAGACACTTGTCAAAGCACAGACATTGTGGAATGCCAAAAACAGGAAAACTATAACTGCTGCGAAAATCAAGAAGGACTTGGGAACAAAGCTTAAAACACCAAGTGTTACTCGCTGGAACTCCCTATACGATTTTGTGAAAGACCTGCTTAAGAACCTTGATGGTCGCATGACACAATCAACAACATTTGGATGGAGCAAAAGCCTTGTCTTCCAGTATTTAATAAAAGTGATAACGAGGTAACTGTTGAGTGCATCGAAATAATGACTCCTATTGCTGTTAGGCTTGATATGTTGCAGGATGAAACGAATGCGTACGCGGGAGTCCTATTGCCTAATCTCTTCCTCCTCAAGGACAAGATCGGGGAAATGCAACGAGAGGTGGAAAAATTTAACTATGCCAAAAAACTTAGTCAACTATTTGCTAAAGCAACCAAAGCCAAACAAAGGGAAAGAAAAGGGCTTTGAACTGAAGTTCAGCAGTATCTTTGATGATTTTGATTTGTTTATGGCAACAGGCCCTGCACCCTCACTTCAAACTCGGAGTGGTGCGTAGGGGTTAAAGGAGGGGAAGTACCAAGCTGTCAAGACCAGGATATTGAAGGAAATAAAGTTGTATATTTCATCGAATCTTAGCTCCTCCACATCCACAACTGAGGTGACTGGGACTGAGTCCTGAAAGTGACCCCATTTGTGGCTAGTTATTTTTATAATTTGGAACAAACTTTAAGCATTCTTGTATTTTAAATATATATATATATATATATATATATATATGAAATATGATAATAATATATTATTATATATATATTTATATATATATATATATATTATATATATATTATATATATATCTATATATATTATATATATATATAAATATATTTAACAAAAAGATGCTTAAAGTTTAATATATATATATATATATATATATATAATATTATATATATATATATACCTATATATATATATATATATATATATATATATATATATATATATATATATATATATATATATTAATATATTATATATATATATATAATATATATATATATATATATAATATAAATATAATATATATATATAAATTAATATATATATATATATATATATATATATATATATATATATATATATATATATATATATATATATATATATATTATATATATATATATAATATACAATTTATACATTACATATATATTCACAATACACTGTCATAATGTTCAAATGAAACTGAAAAAAAATTTGAGTTCTTGATACCATTTCTAAATATTTCAGAAACTGAAGAAGTTGGGACAAACCTTGAAAGCTGGGCTGCAGTAAATGTTCACCACAGCACCCCTCGCAAAATGAACCTGTTTCCGTGTGGTGTGAATACGAGGAGGTATGGGTGGACTTATTAATTAAGAATAATACCCCATTAGCCAGCTTAGCGGCCGTGGAGAGTTTCTTTAGTCAAGGCCTTGACATTCTAAGAGCAAAGAGGACAGTCATGGCATACAGCAATATGACCCTGCTCAGAATGCAAAGGGAGAGCGAGGATGAAGAGATCACAGATAACTGAGTAAGTTTAAAATTTTTCTCATTTTTTGTTATATATATTTGCATCTTTCTATTAAAATTTATAAATAATTCATTTTTACAAACTTGCCCTTTATCTTTTATATTTTTTTGGCGCTCCTAAATTTGTGCTTTTAAAGAAAATTTGATTTGTGGACATGTGTACTTTTGCGTTTGCTGACTAATATTTTAGAAAAACTGTGTGCTTTTGCACTTTTGAACTAAGTTTTTCTACTTTGCGCTTTAAAGTTTAAAATTTGCGCGCCCACCTCTGATTTATACATATCACCATGTCCCGTATTGCTGCAGGGTGGTGTTGGTATTTTGAAATTTTTTAACTTACAACACAATTCACGAAAATCAAGATATGGTGTAAATATAATTTAGGGTGTCTCTTATTTATTCATATCAAAAATGTTGAACTCATACCCTCTAAATTATTTTACATTTTTACATATCATCTATAACTAAATTAGGTGATATTTGGGTTAAAGCCACAACTATCATCGATCCATATCTCAAAAACTACAATAGCTACAGGGAAAAGGAAAACATTGTTGGAATCCTGGAAAAATTTTATTGCGGAAAATGTAAAAAAAAAAAATAAAAAAAAAATATATATATATATATATATACTATATATAGTTTATATATATATATATATATATATATATATATATATATATATATATATATAATATATATAATATATATATATAATATATATATATATATTATAGTATATATATCAAAAAAACTACAATAGCTAAAAGCGAAAAGGAAAACATTTTTGGAATCCTGGTAAAATTTTAGTTATGAAAATGTAAAAAAAATAATAATAATAATAAAATAATAATTGGCTATTTTTTTTAGGAGCAGTATATAAATATTATATAATATATATAGTATATATATATATTATATACTATATATATATATATATATATATATATATATATAATATATATATATATATATATATATATATTATATATATATTATATATATCTATTACATAATATTATTTGTAAAGGTATTACATCGGCATGTAGGGGGCTCGAGCCGACGGGAAACATAGGGGGGGACGTTTTTCCATACCACGTAGGGGAGGGGCGGAGAACCCCCGCGACACCCAATACCAAAGGGCGGGGGTTCCGGAGACCCTCCCCGGAGGGGGGGGAATAGTCCTACCCCGTATTCCCCGGAAGACCGAGGACCCCGACTCCTAGCCATCGGTGCGATATACCTTGGGGTATTCTTAGTAAAAAAAAAAAAAAGCAAATTTAATAGAAAGCTATTTATTTTAACGAGTAACCAATAAAAGGTCTCTAAATAGGCTCTCTAATTATATTACTTTAATTATTAACAATAATTTTTTTTATTTTTTTTAATTTTTTTTCATTTCTTTTCTATCTAAAATTTTACCAGGATTCCAAAAATGTATTCCTTTTCACTGTAGCTATTGTAGTTTTTGAGATATATTTTTTTTTTATTTTTTTTTTACATTTTCCGCACTAAAATTGGACTGGCAGCATTTCCAGCAATGTTATTCCTTTTCCTGTAGCTATTATAGTTTTTGAGATTTGAGATGTGGCTTTAAACCAAATTTCACCCTAAATTTAATATGTAAAGTTCAGGTTAATCAAACTATGGGAAACACGTACCTATCTCACTCTAAAGTTGCCATGTTTCATTGAAAATTGCATTTTCTGCACGCTTATCATTCATTAATAATTTATAAATATAAATAAGTAGCATTTACCATTTCAATATTAATATATTTAATATCTGTGTAAAAAATAAATAAATAAATAAAAAAGGCTATTGTGCGACAGTTGCCAACTGGTAATTTCCACTATTTTTTCTTTACTAATCTGAGGCGCCATACTGACCAAGCTCAAGTTAAGACTTTTCGTTTTTTTGCATTTGTGCTTACGAAACGTAGAAAATGCTGAGTTTGCATTTCGTTTTTTGTCAACTTAGCGCAAAAATCGTAAAAAATGCTCACCAAACGTAGAGAATTTCCTTAATTCTGTGTAATATAGAATAAAATTCTGTGTAAAATAGCAACCTTACAGAATTACGGAAATTCCTTACGTTTGGTGAGCATTTTTTTTACGATTTTGCGCTGTTTGACAAAAACGAATGCAAACTCGAGCATCTTCTTACCATTCGTAAGCACAAATGCAAAAACGAAACGGCTTTTAATCTTTCGTACATCAGTGTTTGTGTTTGTGGACTTAAAGGAAGGATGCAGTGGATTTAAAAAAATAAAATTAACAATGTCAGATCACTTGGATGGCGACGATTCCTCCGTCTTTTTAGCTGGGCAGATGAACCACCAAATAATTGGAGATAAGTTACATCCATCGCCTAGTTTAGCCGTTTATTTTATAATATCGTAAAGTTAGGCTCATGATTAGTTTGAAAGTGGTAAATTTAGCTATGCGTGAATACGAAATATTTCGGCAAAAATCAAGGATTCCAACAAGATCCTTTTCCCAACTGCACATGACAATTAATTAAAAAACCTATATTGTTCATGGAGAAATCTACAAAAAAAAAAAAAAAACTCTGATAAAAACTTATATTTTAAATATAATTTGGACAATCTGTTTGATATAGCACACGCAAATGCTCTTGATATGATGAAAATAGAAAAAATCTCTTGCAGCGAACAATAGAACGGACAAACAAGGCTACATGGCTGGTGGAAAAAAAAAACTTTCAATTAAAGAAATAGCAAGGAGAAACAGGAATTAAGAGTAGAAATTCGTCGTAAAACTATATATGAGATCGGTAGCAAATGCATACTGTTGCCTCCAACATCTGATAAATGTGATAACTCCAAGTTAAATTTATCTGAAGGCTCGCTAAACGAAGAATTTGTTTCAAAAGTCGTAGAGATGCATGCAGACAACCAATGTATGAAAGAGACGGGATGGTAGATATTAAGACACAAAATTTGGCGGCGTCTTAGACAGATGGCAAATTGAGCATTCGAGATGCTGTAATATTGTTGAGGCGACATCAGAAGCTTGGGACACGTGTCGATAATGCGTTCTATAACGACTCCACTATCCAATGAGCACTCGGAGAAAATTAAGAAGGAATCTTTACCGAAGATATTAAATCTGCCTTTAGTGAAAATTCCATGATTTTTTAGCAGTTCATTGAGATTGGAAAGCTGATTCCTCCCTTAAAGTTAGAATCCGAAGAGAGAAATGCTTTCCATAGTTTTTACATTATGGAGAAATTGAATTTTAATTGGTGTTCCAGAGTTACAAAATTAATCAGTACGGACAAGCGGAAGCAAGTATATAATGTTGTAAACAACTGGATTAAAGATAGAGTCCAAATTCTTTGTTGTGACACAGCTGCATCAAATACGGGCAGGTTCAATGGCGTTGTACTCATTGAACAAATTTTAAACAGAGAATTATTGCTTTTTCCGTGCCGTCATCAGATATATTGAGCTAGTTTTGCATAGCAAATTTGAAAGATTTAAAATAATAATCATTAAGAAGTCCAGAAATACCATTTTTTCAAATCATTTAGAGACAACTGGAATAAAATAAATAAAAGTTATTATCCCCTTGATGACGATATGCTAAAAACGGGTTTTAGTGAATCTGAGTTTTATGAAATGCTTAACTTTCTTAACAAAGAATTAAGAAAAAAGTCTCTACGAAGTGATTACGGCGAGTTAATTGAACTAAATATAATATATTTGGGTGGAGATATTGAGAAATTTCAAAATACGTCTTCCTGGTGCTATGCGCCAAGCTCGTTGGATGGCCAGAGCACTTTATTCTCTAAAGATGTATTTGTTAAGGCATAAGCTTAAATTATGTGACGAAGATATACAGTCCTTAAGAGTGATTACATTTTCATCGTAAAAGTCTACATTAAACCTTGTATATGAGTCATTCAGCTGCAGCAGCTCCATATCAAGATTTGTGTTTTTTAAAAATCCTTGAAACCATTCAGTGCCATAAATCCTGTAAACAACTTTTAAATAAAATTTAGACAGCATTTATGTATTTATTCAGAAGAGCTCCATTTTATCCCAAGTTTGTGACAGTGGTCGGACTGAAAAGTCAAGGGAATTATAAATGACTCATGGAAATTTTAATAAATGCGAAGTAACACCCATCTGATGACCGAAGTGTGAAGTGTGAGTCTTATATTTTATATTATATTATTTATGTATTATTATATTATTTATTGATTATTATTATTATTATTATTATATATCTATTACAATGCTTTATATTATTATATTATGCTTATTATTATTCCCATTATTATTATTATATTATTATATTATACTTATTCATAATATTATATTATTTTATATTATTATTACTATTATTCATATATTATTATTATCAATTATTATTTTATATTATTTTCATTATTATATTATTATTCATCTATTTATGTATTTTATATATTATGTTATAGTGATATTATTCTATTTGATTGATTATCTATTTTCATTATTAATTATATTATTATTATTAGTTATTATTATTTCAGATATTATTATTAATTATATTATTATTATTAATTATTATTATTATTATTATCCGAATATCGTTATTATTATTATATTAGTATTATTGATTATTATTATTATATATTATATACTAAATTTATTTATTTATTCTATTATTATATTATATAAGTATATTATATATATTAATTATATTTAATTTTTATTTTATTATTAATTATTATTATATTCATCATTATTATATCATTAATTATTATTATTGATGTATTGTATCTATTCATAGGTTTTAATAAGCTTTTATCATTTCTATCTTCGGCAATTCTTCCTCCAATGATCATCTTCCTTTAACATTCCCAACTCATTAATTGTTCTTATTATTTTTTAAATTTTATTATTATAATTATTAACTATTATTGATTATTAATTATTAGTTGAATTTAGTTATTTATTATTCATTAAATTATTCTTTGAGTCATTGTTATTTTAGTTATTATTTTTTCTTTATAGATCTTTTTACTATGTCTATCTATTAATCTAACTCGAATCCAATTAAATTTTTACATTCCAATTAACACAAAATAATCCCCATCGCTATGCATAATTATTATTATCCGCTTATTATTATTATTGATTATATTATGTATTTATTCATTTACTTATTATTAATATCTTCACTGATATCCTATGTTCATTAATGTGGAAGGTTTCATCATTAATACTGTTAGTTTTTAGTTTATTATTATCTATCGTATCATTATTATATATATTATGTTATTATGTATTATTATTATTCATTATTAATTATTATTATTATTGATCATTATTATTATCCAGGCTATTATTATTAATTATTATTTCAATGATTATAGATGTAGTATTATAATATTAGGATTTTTATTATTTATTTATTAATTGTAAAATTAGAAATATGTATTAGAACTAATATTTAGTCTTTATTGATGATTGATCATTATTTATTATTATTATTATTATTATTATTATTATTTTATTATATTATTATGTAATATTAATCGATTATTATTATTATATTTTATTATTATTATTATGAGAGTTATTAAGAGTTTATGTATTATGTGATGTCTGATCTCTTACTATGTGAGGCACTTAAATTGAGAAAATCGAATCCAATCATTTAGCCAAGGAGCATCTTAAAATGTAAGGTTCTCCCATATTGAAGTAATTGTAATAGCAAATTTGAGCTACCTCTAAATATAGGAATAATTAGTAATGGATATTTATGTTAGAAAAGATGAATATATAAAATTAGTATTAGTAGTATAGTAGGGAGCTGAAATCCTTTCTGTGAGTAGTATGGCTAAGTATTAGTTACATTCCTTCTTTAATCTATTTATGAATGATCTACCACATTTCCTTCTATAAAAATCATAAAACTATAATATACAAGTATTTACTATTATCTTTTGATTGAACGAACATAATATCTTTTTCTCACTCAATATAAATCCTAATGGATTTCACGTAATCGTGTACTTAGTCCTGGCCATTTCTATAGTATAGCTAAAGAGATCAGTGTAAGCCTGTCGTATAGTATATATAGTGATATGATATCTTTGTATTAATCTATTAGTAAGCATAACTATGTATTATTTAGTGAAGAAATAAAGTATTTTGTTGATTTTTGAGTAATTAATTTGCATTATATCTTAGCAGTTTTAAGCCACATGGGCTTTTTACGAGTTCAAGACTCTCCAATCAAAAATTGGTCTAGAAAGATAGCTGGCTTTCGCAGGATTGAAATATATTACAGATTTCCCTCAACGAAGAGATGCGAGTACCTACCTAAAGGACTAGAGTCAGAGTGAAGCATTCTATGAAAGTAAGAGCGCTATAAAGACACACTTTTGGAATCCTGAAATGGTAACTGATACAAAACCTGAAAGAATCGCTCCTGATTGATCGCCACCGTACTTCCATCCAACAGTGTGACAATTTCGATCTTCTATGCATCTGAGCCAACATTACACAGTAGATTGAGTCTGCAGTGCATTCAAGAACTATTCTCTAGCCGAAGATATTCTCAGTATTGCTATGTAAGTATAACATAATCGTTCTACCCCACAGTGAGAAAATTTACACCTCTCTTCTCTGACACAAGTGAGCATATATGAGTCATTTATTATTTATCGTATGAGCTAATCAATACTAGCACTTTCCTCTCCCTCATGATATGTTGGTAAGCTTAATCATATAAGAGTCCATAAATGATCCATTTTGAGTGCTGTATAATAAAGGTATAACACAGCCACTTTGAATAACACTCATCATACTCAATTTTCGCCTGTTAGCTCTAACTCTGTATTTATCTAATTTATCTTTGAAACCCTCTCAATAATACCACTACTCTCTAGCATATTCATACAGAGAAGATAACTGCACTCCACTCTGACACGCCTCTCTCGAGAGACAGTCCTGTTTGTATCGAATCATGACACACATGTCGTATAATTAGGTATATCCTCGCATGTCCAATTAACCGAAGTTACTGGTAATTAAATTATCAGAACTCAGGATACATTCGCTCAGACTTGCTTTAGCAGAGCACGTTTTGGAGCGATCTATACAGAGCATATTTAACGTTTGTCTGTTGGTATATGGCAAGCGTACACAAGCTCTCAAGTCCTCCTCGTGACGCTGCGTGGTGGTATCTTCTCTGCTGTGTTATGATAAAAACTATTAATCTATTCTATTTTATAAATAAGTATTTACTTATCAAGAGTGCATCCAACTATCTCGAGCGATGTGATTATAGATGCGACAATTCATTACTACAATGTATCTCTTATCTTATAGTCAATAGTAAGATATGATTCCTATCACAGGGTATAAATGTCTGATCTCTTAACAGTTATATTTCCTACTTATCTCTTTATTTGATAGTATCTTTTAAACATCAACACTGTGTCACCTTCTGTAAACATGCTATCAGCTTATTCCTCATCGATCGTGAGACCCAGTTTCACTACACTAGATAGAGTCTCCTGATATATAACCACTCTAAGAACTACTAACTCCTAATATTTTACACTATTCAGATATTATTTGCGTGGCATCAGTAACTTAATACTATTTTACAAATCACATTATTTTCGTAGAATCAGAAATATGAAATAAAATAAAATAGACATAACTTTCACTCAAATATCTTAATAAAGGACACTCGCAAACTATTACAAAATCTCCTTCTCATAAAATACCTATTCTAACTTTCACTAGTCTCTTTTCGACTGTTACTGTCGTTACTCTACCTGTTGACACAAAATTAAACATTCATTTGTGCTATACTTTAACTATGTAACAAATAAATAAAAATGTTATCTGTTGGAAATCCTACTCAACATCACAAACTATATATCAATATATATATTAAATTGGTTTGTCATGCTAGGGCGCCCTCAAAAAACTGGAAGTTCTTAATATATAGTTTAAGACGGTAGTAGAGACTATTTCACCTATCCTTCTCATGATTGCTCCGCCTATACAAAAGTCTCATATCCACCCATTGATTAATGGTATAAGTACATGTCATCTTCAATTATCTGTGATGGGGCTCTGACGTTTCACCCACTAGGTTTTGTAGATTAAGTGTCGTAGTCAACGCACATATAAAGTGATTATTATTAAAACTGTTCTAGTTATACTTCAGTTCACTTGACATCCATCAATTCACTATTAGCGAGCATAGATAATTGTTGGTGCATTTATCATCTATATCCTATAGTGACTACCGCAGTGGAGCAACTGCTCAAGGGAATACTTATATATATCTATACTAGTCAATATCCACCACTTACGGACGCTATATATACTTATCGTAATAAGACTAATAAGGTAGCTGATTATCTGATATATCGCTACACGTATATTAATTGTGTGTGACATGTAACTCCAGTAGCTAGTTTAGCTGATATAGTATATGGTTTACTTACCTATCTTTCCACTATCCACTCTGTTTTGTTGAGTAAATTTCTCTATCATGCATATCTTCTCATTGATATTATTCCTATTACTGTAAATATAATACTGCTCATTTTAAAGCTGCGTTACTATGTGACTCATAATGCATTAATAGCGCTATATAAGTGGAGTTGAAACTTTAGAGTATATATATATACCGCTACATACAACATCCACTCCTATTGTAGAATTAGTAGGTCTACTGCAGTGAGTGGTCTATGAGAGTTAACAACTTATATATAAAATAATAAAATTCCATATTGAAAAATGCTGAGCAGTAATATGTGCAAATAATGTAAATCACTGAAATTATCCTATTCCCCATATCCAATAAACATCATTCAGTTATATATCACATAAAAATAGATTACTCTTTTCAACATTACTCCCTCAGTATAGGATCATTAGTTCACAACCGCCACAAAATTATTGACCTTTATCAAATCTTAAATAGTAAACCTTATAACTTCTTAATACTCACGACACACAAAATCTACCATTAGCTCATCTATACTCACAATACTCACTTACATCAGAATTGCAAATTTCTTCTATCCCCCTACTCATATTCCTATCTCAACTAGTCAAACACAAACACATTCACACCACACTACTCATTTCACCGATTCCTTCATCTTTGTTTCAAGTCACAGGCTAGCAAATCAAATTTTGCCCTTTCATATAATTATATTCTCATTCACATCTCACTATCTAAATACCTCAACATATTATATCCTCTGAACATTTCACATATTACAGAATACGATTTCATCCATTTTCTGACGTATAAGGATATTTAAGGCGTATCATACTATGCTATCTACGACCTTATTCTTCGAAGCTATAGCATTAGCATTCCATAGCAAAATAGATATAGTTGTAAGTAGTGCAGTACTCATAACTATAAACTGACCACGCCTATAGTTCGACCTTCTACAATACATCAGCAGTACAACTAATTTATGGGATCAATTTTTCTCCACCACAGTATGTGAATATAAGGAGATAGGTGAATGTCACGTAAATGTTGTGATCTAGATAAGATAAGGTAGAGTGTGTAGATATTAAATATGTGTATATGATATGTATGTCTGGGAGGTAATGAATGTGGAATATAATGATACGTATATACATAGGGGGTGATACAATCATGCGAATAGTACGTGCCAAAAACATTAAGGTCACAGTTGCCGGTAATGTACACAAGCTTACTCCACCATAGCAAAATGATGTACTGGAAAAAGGGCCAAATTATAATAGTATCATGGTGAAAAACATTGAAAGGATATTTATAAAAAGTAATACAGAAATAGTGTATCACTTATCATCTCTAGTTACTTTTAGTGACTTTACGATTATACATTATATTATCACGGTTATCTTAGCAATTATTGTTTATGTGTATATATATATAATATAATAATTATCATTCTATTATAATAAACAATAACCTCAGTATAGAACCCTCATCGCACTCTAATACTTAGACCTTTGCTATATCTACCAACGATATATAATTGCGTATCAGCTACCTTTACACTGCGCAATATCACAACTTTACTACTACACTACTGCATCATCCGTTTCCTTTTTACATCCATAACATATTACCTTCAAATATATTTATAAACCCAGTAATACACTTATTATCCAGTATATACTTGACTCATACTCATATGTAAACAAACATTATACACCACTACTAGAGTGGACTCTTACCTCATCACTAACACTAATAACCTTAACTCTTATTCTACGTTTATCATTGCTACGATACTATCATCTATTTTATATATGTAAATGATATATATGTACCAAATAATTACTTCTTATACACTAAATCCTCACAAACATTAATTGAACGGTTCAAGCACACATTAACATAAACTAATAATACTTCCGTCAATATAGTATATTATATAATAGGTATATATAGGCACCCTCCACTCTTCTATATTACCTAATTCTATCTCATATCAAATCTACCTATAAGACTAGTGGATGTCGGTAGTCGTGGTAGTATCCGGGTAATATATATATATAAGTCTATATAATATAGGTATATATTATTGAGTAGGTATAGTAAGGAGTAAGTCGGTGAAATGCGGTATAATATTGAAAGAGGGTGGAGTCGGAGTTCAAAGTTGGAAGATGGAAAAATTATTGGAATTATATATTTATTATGTATTGAATTATTACTTCTTACTTTACCCATTGATATCTTAAATTCATTCTATCTCTCTCACTTTGACCTATATACTCATACCATCGTAATTAATTTCTGATGATATTCCCATCAAATACCAAATTGTAATACCATAGAATATAAAATAGCATCTATTCCCTGACTCTATGTTATCATTCTCAGATCGGCAAACTAAAATTCGATATATTTACCAAGACTCACGATGATCACGTTTAAACAAATACCATATGCGTTACTTATCAGCGCACTGTATCCGACTGACGTATGACGATTATCGTCCCATCAACTACTAACACGCCTTCACTGATATCTCCTTGATCTCAATCCACAACGACAATCTACACCAACAGTCGAACAGGAAACACACTCATCTAAATACACACTACTCTAAACTCGAGAGCTCTTCCGTATTAATCATTCACTACGCATGCATGAACACCAATCTATCATTATATTCTTATATATTTCTCCCTCATTTTCTCAATCATTTTTTCAGTTATTATAAGACATTCATAGTATCACAACTACTCGCCCCCAATAGGCTTCCCTACTAGCCATAATCTTCACGCACAACTCTCAAAAGAATACACACCTTAACAATCACACCTCTCTCAAAGACACCTGCACCTCTACGCATTTATGCGCACAAATCTAATCACTAGGATGACACTATACTCTTACCCCTACTTCCAAACTAAATAATTAACTAATGATCGACGCACTTACATCACTCCTATTCTCAACAGTTCACCATCGCAGTGTAGAGTCAGACATCATATTAACCTTATATATGCTTACTAGAAAAAGCTCTACTATATCCTAATACTGCGCCACCTCATGTCACCAAATCCCTCTTGCGAAATCACATGAGCCTCCTCCCAATCAACACAGTATTTAATAATTCACACCCTATCCACATACTCCTCAAATCAGTCTACACAATATCTACACGTACACGTTTTCACGAATCTATTTATCACCCCCGTAACTCTTTCCAATCATAGTCATAGTGACTGACACATCATCGCGACAAAACTCATCTAACACAGTATCTATTCCGAGTACTTAATCGTCTCCCACTTAATAATTTATTAAACTACACCACTCTCTACAATAACTCTCTCCTATTAATGATGAACCTCATGCACACAAAGATAACTAATATTGCTTCCATGAAGGAGCACCAATACGACCTCGCAGAGCACCCCCCCCACACACATTCACCACTCTAGAGCCAGTCAGCAAATCATGTTCATCGCGACACTCTAAAATCCGATAGCAGATAGCTCCCAACCTTACTACGACTTAAGATCTTTACATATAATCTGCTTCATCTCCAGCCCACTGACAATGACACACGATGTCACATTTACCTCCGAATTTATTACATATTAGCAGAGCTATCCGCCTTCTGGCTTTCTACTCTCTCTGGACGCCCCCGGCTCAACTTCATCTATATTCATTACCTACCTACCTGCGTACCTGTGGAACCGCCCAAGAGCGGGAGCCGGCTTCCTAGAAAGGCGGTGTGGCCCCTCCAATGAGGTGGGCCAGGGTCAGAAGTAAAAAAATATAAATATAAAGTATAGATATTAATTAATATATATATATATATATATATAATATATATATATATATATTAATATTTATATATATATTATATATATATATATAATTATAATATATATATTTATATATATATATATATAATATATATAATTAATGATCTATATAATATTATATATAATATATATATATAGTTATTTTATTTTATTTATTTTTTTTTTTTTTTTGCTGATCTATTGTCACTGTCTCGCGTCTAGCCACCTAGGCGCCCTTATTCATATATTCATGCTGCCAAACTCGTTGCCTAGTTGTGTAATATATATATATATATATATTTATAAGGATTTTTTAGATTGATCGGGGTCCTTTCGTTAAGAGGCTCGTAATAAGTGGTGTAGTACATATTGAGGCTATCTAAATATTCAAGATGGAATGTATGTAGACATTATAGGGTAAACAAGGAAGAAAAACCTGAATAGCTAATAAATTTTCCTGACTAATTAGTGAAAGTACTATATGTACAGAAGAATAAAAATATATAGCGAGTCTCAGTTACTCTCAGTACTCCGTATTACACTACATAAATAAAAACTAGATTACCAGTTATAGTATACGGATAGTAATACGGTATATCTATATATATATATATATATAACATAACCACTCTTATACCACTCACCATAACTAGGCAAAATTGCTATTGAGTATCAAGCCAGAATATGTGAGTGCTATCAAGTTTTGGGGGGTATATCGTTGCGGTCTAAACGACGACAATTAAAAAAAACAAAAAAACAAACTTGTACTATGACAAAACTTTTCTGTGTTTATATATTGCTAATTATATTTGTCTGCATATATATAAATATATATATATATATATATATATATTATATATATATAATATATTTAATTATATATATATATAATATATATAATAATTATATATTATATATATATAAATCATAATATTATAATACAATAATCATCATTACAATCATCATACTATTCATTCTATTATTCTTCTAATAGATACTGGGAAATGTACGCGGACATGCATCGGAAAAGAAAAGTAGTATAGTATATAATAGATAAATATATATATGATACAAGTCGAAAGAAAGGACTAGCACCTACTCAGTCCTTCTAATCTATAAGTGAATATTCCGTATAGCCTAACTCAGTGAATAACATTTACAATCACTAGTAAGCTCATTGACCACAGATCACGACTCATATAATACTACTATATATAGTACATATTAGTCAATGTAGGTCATCCTATGTATGGCCCAGGGTATTAAGCCAAAACCATACACACCTTTCAGACCTACTGACCAAAACCTCACATTTCTTCTATACCAGTACATTTCTATACTGACTCAATCAACTATTCACTTTGGTCTCCCAGTACCGTATCGATATCCCATATACACAACCTACACTAATACATTAATACCGCTATAACTAACCGACTATCTATATCATTAATTTCCACTAATGACACAAATCAATCTCAACGTACTATTATCTAATTAATTCTTCACTATTAGATATATTACTTTATCATATACATACTATAACTCATACTCTACTTAAATACGTTTACAATATCGCCATTTATTAATTCTAAATATCTTCTCACTATCACTACTATATATACTAACACTACCCCTAAGATTTCGTATATTACTGATACACACTATATGATACTTTATGATGCTTTGTCTCACCTATCCACACATTTCGAGACCATAATACCGGGCGCATAACTACTCTATATTCATAGGATAAAGCGAGGGTAGAACAACATACCCTCATGTAAGACCCCTAGCACACTTCAAGACTTAGTCCATTTTCACAATTGGCACTGACCAACGACTTATAGAGAAGGACATCAAGCACCTTTCATCACCTACGCATACTATACGACTTCCCTATCTACTCACCACTACACGTCAAATTTGATAGTACATATGCGCATTATAACCTTCTAGCAGGTACAACTACCACAGACAGATATATGCAACGAGAATACTATAACAGCTAAGCCGACACTTGTTCCAGCTGTTAACCATGTAACTAACTTCACACGAGGACTGTCCTCACTCACAAAACATAACCTTACTCTTATCCACGTTTACTTTCCAAACCTCCTATATAATACTGTGGTAGTTATATAAAAAGAGGGAAGCACCTCGCACAGCTAAACTTAATAAGCCTAGGATATTGCATAAAATTACACACAAAACTCGTGCGCAAACACAGCACCCCTAGTTATTACTCAGAGGCCGTCGTATAAAGGTATAGTTTAGGTTACGCGATATGATCATAGTTCCTACTCTTAGCACTACTTGACCACTATTAGCATATATATATATATATATATATATAGTACCTATAATAGAAAAGTAAGTAATAATACAGCTGGCCAACATCATGTCGATGAGATAGATGAGTCAAGAGAGTAAGAAAGTACGGAAACAGTTACTTATATATATATAAAAGTCTATATTTTAGCTTTATTATTGTGAGACTCGTAACTCAATTGAGTCCTAAAAAGTACTTGATAGTTATAGACAGAGAGTACCCCCCTATATATATATACCCCCCTACTATTATGAGTAAGACATGTTAACTCCATGTTCATAAAGGGGATGAGAGCCACTTGTGAGTATAGTAGGTAAGTATACTAGAATGAAGTGAAAAAATATATAAGGTCTCGCAGTCTAAACAGTATAAGAAATACTCCCAGTGTTTCTTTGTAAGCCGCCCTTTAGCAAACGTTATTATATGTGATGTGAGTAGTTTTCCAAAACTATATTATTTTTTAGTTTATGTTAAGGCCAAGGATGTTTATATATGTATCAACAGGATGAGAGATGAGAGAACCGTCGATAGAGATAGGAAATTTGGGATATTGATTTTTAGAGAGGGAATTGTGGTTTGTTATTGAGAGTTTATTAAAATATATTAAAAATATTCACAAAAGGTTGAGAGTGACGACCCCCTAACTACACGAAATAATCTACTATCCAGATCATACGAAGTATGAGAGGAATTAGTATATAATAATATTCGGAAAAGATTAATGAACATGAGAATGAGCATATTCTATAGAAGTGAGTAAAAGAGTCTTCATAGTAAGTAATATAGTATAATA
>JABUQX010106611.1:20000-31996 GCA_015478945.1 Trachelipus rathkii | reverse complement strand
AAATATTAGGGATATTATTATTATTATTATTATTATTATTATTATTCGTATTATTATTATTATTATTATTGTATTGTGTATTATTATTATTATGATGAATACATCTGTGTATTATTTCTTGCAATTTTTATGTCTTTATTTGCTCAATTTATAAAAATTTTTACTATTTCTACATATTTTGAAGACGGTTGACGCGTTAACGGTCCAGCAACTTCCGTTATTCTTTACAGATGAACGCTGTAATTAACGCTGTTAATTTTTGGTAACGATTAAGGATTAACGGCGTTAACTTTCTAATTAACGGTGCCTACCTTTATTGATATTTTATATATATATATAACTAATATATATATATATATATATATGCTGCTATATATATATATATATACATATATATGCTTTTATATATACTATATGCTATATATATATATATACATATATATATATATATATATACTATATATATATAATATTTTCCTCACACTTAATACGCCCTTAAGAATGTCCATCTGAACATTATATATATATAATGGGTGGTTAAATTTTAAGGGCCGATGTTGATTTTGAATAAAACACAAATTACTAAGGAATTTATTGTCATTTTTTTTATTATGATAATATGGTATGGTTCAATTATGTATGGAACAAAATATCGGCCAAATGGCCGCCGCGACCTCGGCGGCACATCTCCATCCGATGGTCAAAATTTTCGATGACGCTGAGGCATAATTGAGGTTCTATGCCGTTAATGTGCCGAATTATCTCATCCTTTAGCTCTTGAATTGTTGCTGGCTTATCGACGTACACCTTTTCTTTCAAATAACCCCAAAGAAAGAAGTCCAACGGTGTCAAATCACATGATCTTGGCGGCCAATTGACATCGCCACCACGTGAGATAACACGGCCATTGAATTTGTCGCGCAAAAGAGCCATTGTTTCGTTAGCTGTGTGGCAAGTGGCACCGTCCTGTTGAAACCACATATCGTCCACATCCATACCTTCCAATTCGTGCCATAAAAAGTTCGTTATCATCTCACGATAGCGAACACCATTCACAGTAACTGCCTGACCGGCCTCATTTTGGAAAAAATACGGCCCGATTGTGGGTGCATTGGTTTTTCGACAATCACTCTTGGATTATCATTCGCCTAAATGCGGCAATTCTGCTTATTGACGAATCCAGTGAGGTGAAAATGTGCCTCATCACTGAAGATGATTTTCTTCGAAAATTGATCATCCACTGTTGCCATTTCTTGCCACCATTCTGACCATTGACGACGTTTTGTATGGTCAAGAGGCTTTAGTTCTTGAGTCAATTGCACCTTGTAAGCGTTTAAATGCAAGTCTTTATGCATAATGTTCATCAACGACGAGCGTGAGAGGTGCAATTGTTGGGCACGACGACGAGTTGAAGTGGATGGCTCCTCAGCCACACTATCGCAAACAGCAGCAATATTTTCTGCAGTACGAGCTGTACGAGCATGCACTGGTCTTTTCAAATCTCCTACAGACCCGGTTTGCTCAAATTTTTTCATGATTTTTCCGATTGTACGCACATTTGGACGATTAAATTGACCAAAAAAATCACGAAGTGCACGATATGCATTTTGATTTGAATGCCCATTTTCATAATAAGCCTGAATAACTTTAACACGTTGCTCCATTGTGTATCTTTCCATGGTTCAAATTGAGTAAGTCTGAAATTGAAAAATGTCAAATGAAATGCAGTAAAAAAATTGACGTTTAGGTGTGGTTCACATTCAGCACCTACACATATATTAAATACCCACTATATATATATATATATATATATATATATATATATATATATATATATATATATATATATATATATATATATATATATATATATTATATATATATATATATATATATATACTCATATTACACCTGTTCAAGCTTATATAAATTGGCCAAAATGTCCACATTAGTAAAAAGGATCCCCCTAAAAGTTTCAGGTCGATCGAAGATTCAACCGTCCATTATTTAAGTTTGGAAAACTGCATTTTTGACCAAAAATTGCACATTTTTAGCGATTGCTGGACAACCGTAATAGGAAGGAAAATAAGGCTCATTTAAAAGCTGATAATATTAGCTATAAAGTGAGCACCTACGTTTTGCTCTAGGTTTAATAGTTCAGCAGATATACCTGAAATGTCAGGTCTATTTCAAGTCATGTAGGCTAAATAAGGCCTGTTTTTTGTTGTTTTTCTTTTTTATTATTACCAAGATTTCAATCCGAAAGTGTATGAAAATAATTTGCATTGTATTTTCAGATTGTTACCCAGTTTATTAATTTCCAACTGATTTTGAATTTGTATTATTATGAATATTTATTTATTTATTTTTATAGGTATGGCGTCCCAGTCGTGTTCATGTTCGTGACCATACCAAAATTTATTTAGTTGGATATCCTTCTCTTCAAATAACTGGAAGTAAACTTCCATCAAATGGCCAAGTTTTGAAGTTAATATTTTACAATATGTAACAAGTTGGTTTGAACTTCAGAGAAGCTGCGAACCTAACCTTAAGAGAGATTACATTATTCTGGGCGAAAGCTAAAATACCAACTCAAATGGCTAAACATGCCATCAATAAAGTGGAAAAATTGTATAAAGTATGGTCAAATATACAAAAGAGCTCTTCACGAAAATTCAAAATTCAAGAAGAACTTGAACTTGCATTTAAATCTAAGCTAGAAGATCTATTTGACATTGCTGCTGCAGATGCTGTATCACAAATGACTAAAACAGAAGATATTCAATTTCTCGAATTACAACGACAGAAAGGACGTTCAGGCTTCATGGCTGGTGTTGATTTAAATTTGGCAGGGCTTGAAGAAAGGAAAGCTGACAGGAAAGCCAGATTGGAGGAAGCTAAGAGAAAAGAACAATCTACTACATAACAAACCCAGAAAACGTAGTGTTTAAATTTTTAAATAATTTTCGACAATGACTTCTTGCTCAAATACTCATCTTTTGTCTGTGACGAAGTTCAACTCTCTTTCACAGAATGAACGAAAAAAGATTATCTCATTTCATACTAATTTTTTTTCTCTCTTCTTTTCCACAGATGAAGAACAAATAGAGCTTTATTCGAGCTCTGATTCAGAACTATCAGAAAAAGAACCGATGGACACATTATACTCTCCTGTTTTGGACAGTGAAGATCTTGAATCAGGAAACCAGGCTGATGTTGAGGCATGTGCTTCTGTCACCAAAAGAAAAAGACAACGCAGTGGAACTCAAGTTGTCACTGAAAAACTATCCATGTTACTGGACAGATGCAACATTTCGGACAGGAACGACATGCGAATATTATTTGCAACAGCTGAGGCGTTAGATGTTAACACTGAAGAAATAATTCTGAGCCGCAGCACTATTAGAAGGCGTAGAAATTCATTCAGGCAACAAAGAGCAGATAAAATAAAAAATAAATTTCAAAATAAGAAATTGGAGGGAACAGTTGTATACACTGGGATGGTAAGATGTTACCAAACATCCTCAAGAAAGAAAATGTAGAGAGGTTGGCCATTCTTGTGAGCAATGGAGAAGAGGAGCAGCTTTTAAGGGTACCAGCTTTAGAGAATAGTACAGGATATTCCCAGTCAAAAGCTGTAGCTGAAAGTTTAAAAGACTGAGGGCTAGCGGAAAATGTAATAGCAATGTGTTTCGACACTACACCGTCAAACACGGGTCATGGTAAGGGAGCCTGTACTCTGCTGGAGAAAGCATTAGGAAAAGACCTGTTATATTTGGCCTGTCGCCATTATATTTTGGAGGTGATCCTAAAAGCACTTTTCAATTGCAAAATGGGGTTAACCACTGGTCCTCAACCAGAAATATTCAAGAGATTCCAGGTCTCTTGGTCTAATATAGACCAGACTCAGTACAAAGTAGGAATTGTGGACCAAATAATTCAACATACCCTATTAAAATATCAAGACGAAGTAGGGAGCTTTCTGCAAAGTGAGCTACAAGAACATCACCCAAGAGATGATTATCTAGAACTACTAAACCTATGTTTGATTTTCATGGGAAAAGTCTCTCCGGAGAATGTAAAATTTAGGGCTCCTGGAGCATTCAGTCACGCCCGATGGATGGCAAAAGCCATTTATGCACTTAAAATATTTGTTTCGAGAGCAGTTTCCATTAACAGAAGCAGAATACAACTCGTTGAGGGACATCAATTTATTTATTATATTATATGTTAAAATGTGGTTTACTGCTTCCAATGCTATCACAGCTCCAAACTCAGATTTTAAATTTATCAAAGATACATTAGAATGCGGAGAAATTGACAGAGGTGTTTCGGAGAAAGTTTTACAGAAGTTCTTAAATCATTTATGGTACCTTAACCCAGAGCACGTTTGTTTTGCTTTATTTGATGAGAATGTCTCGGAAGTATTAAAAAAGAAAATGGCCGAAAAGATTTTGTCTTATAAAGATGATAAAGATGATGAAGTTTGTCAGAGGATTGTGCGTGTAAAAATAAACAATGAAATGGTGAAGAGAATATTTCAAGGAGAAGACCTGTCCTATTTCATAACTGAACAAAGCCTGAGTTTTTTTGAAAAATGTAACATATCATTAAACTTTCTGCATGAGGATCCCAGTGTCTGGAATGACAATTTAGAATATCTGAAATGCTTTGGCCTGGTGGCACATTTAAAAGTTGTTAATGACACTGCAGAAAAGGGAGTTAAACTTATTCAAGATTACAGCCAGACCCTTACACACGACGAAAATCAAAGACAATATCTCCTCCAGGTGGTATCGGAATATCGCAATCTTTATCCCGACACATCTAGGACAACTTTGTCGACAAGCTTGTAATGTTCTTTAAATCTTTAAACTTTTTGGTACTATTTTCCTCTTTTCTAGAGGTTTTCTTTTGTAAGTTAACTAAAAATAAAATTATACTTGAACTTTTTTGGAAAGGACTAATGAAAATAATAATAAGGAATAATTTTAATTATTTCGGTACTATTCTTTAGGTTTCAGGCTAAGAGCCAAGTAATCAAGTAATAGTATAAAAAGCCTTATTTAGCCTACCTGACCTGAAATAGACCTAAAATTTCAAGTATATCTGCTAAACTATTATACCTAAAGCAAAAAGTAAGTGCTCATTTTAAAGCTAATAGTATCAGCTTTAAAATGAGTACTTTCTTTCTTATCTACCTATAACGGTTCTCCTGCAAAAGCTAAAAATGTGAAATTTTTTGCCCAAAACGGCCATTTTCCCCATAAAAGGACTAGACCTGGTATTTCAAGGATATCTTCTCAACTCTTATACCTAGAGTAACAAACGAGTACTCGTTTAAAAGCTAATAATACCATCTTTAAAATGAGCCCTTATTTTCCTTCCTAACTATTACGGTTGTCCCTCAAAAGCTAAAAATGGTTAGAAAATTTACTGTTAAAAACCATTTTCCAAACTTCAGGCCAAATGCGGGGCGGCTAAACCACCTCCGATCGAGCTGAAACTTTTAGGGGATCATTTTCTTTCTAATCTACACACTTTTGGCCCATGGACCGTTTACATTTCGAGGCATAGACGATTTCAGGTTGATCCAGTGTTATATATATATTTATATATTATATATATTCTTTTATATATATTTTCTATTATATATATATATATATATATATATGTATTTCTTTATATACTATACATATATATATCTACTATATAACTGCTCTTTCATCTTATATACTATATATACATATATATATATATATATATATATATATATATATATATCTTATATATAACACTTCAATGTACCGAGTATCGGTATCGCCCAAGAGAATTTACAAGTATCGATGTACCGGTATCGCCCAAGCAATTTTCATGTACCGTGCCCATCACTGTTCATCACAATGATTGTTGAAAAATAGAATAGTTTCATGCCTTAGTTAAAATGAAATATTTTGCTTTTATAATTTTTTAAGGTCATGTTAATTTTTTCTTACGTTCTTTGGTGAAGTTTTGTTTATAATGAAAAAGTAAAATTTCCCTATGAAAGAGAAAATAAGTTATTCAATATTTACATTATTTGGTGAAGCTCGATAAATTTTTAATTCTTGCACAATTTTTTATTTGTACTGGGTTTTTAATTTTATTTAATTATTAACTGTATTGGTGCTAAAAAAAATGTTCAAGATTGTTCTTCAAAATTTTAATTATTATTATTTATGTGTCTTTAAGTATTTTAATAACATTACATTAAAACAAAGAGGAATTAAATATTTGTCAACCAGTTTGTGTTAAATTCAAAAGCTACTCATGGGAGGTAAGATAAATCATTATTTTTAATTTGAAATTTGATTACCTTTGGTTAGGTTATGTGACATTATGGTTAGGTTAGGTTATGTTAGGTTAGGTTAGGTTAGGTTAGGGTAAGTTAGGTTAGGTTAGGTTAGATTAGGTTAGGTTAAGGGTAATGTTTACTTTTATTTTACGGAGACTGCAAGCCTGCCTCTGATATATGTTTAAGAATTATATGCTAAGTAAAATTACTTTTAGTAATAAGATATAAATAAGCATAAGGATAATACATACAAAAGAATAATATAATATGCAATGGTGACAAACATGACGGTGGAAATACATGAAACATGCTTATCAAAAATATTGAAAGTACGTGAATTGTTTTTAAATATAAAACTAAAAAACAAAAATGACAGAAAGTTGATTAATTCATATAATTGCGAGTATTCAGTGGCGTAAAAGAAATGAAGGAAAAAATCTATTTGGAAGAATATTAAAGGATATTGTAGAATTTTAAACACACACACACACACACATACACACACACACACACACACATACACATATATATATATATATATATATATAACGGCTCAGAACAATGTTTGCTTTTCGTATAAATAGAGAAATATTTATATATATATATATATATATATATATATATATATATATATATATTTATATATATATATATATATATAATAACCAATAGCCAACCAACCATGCTACTATATGCTGCTATATGCTGCTGCTGCTACTTTATATATATATAACCTAATATAACTATATATTATTTATTATAAAGGAATGTAATGTTGACATTATAAAACTTCAACTTCCATTAAATATATTACCATTAATGTAAGTAATTTTTTTACAAAACATTTTAAAAATTTAAACTAAGTTGTAAAAATTTAAAATTTTATGAGGTTAGAAAAACGTAGGTTTATTAACATGAACCCAATATATATATATATATATATATATATATATATATATATATATATATAATATATATAACATATATATATATATATATATATATATATATATATATATATATATATATATATATATATATATAACATATATACCTGTATATATATATATATACTTACTATATATATATATGAGCACAAGTCAAATAAAGGGCGTTTAAATCAATTGAAAATGCCCTATAAACTGATAAAATTCCCGGAATATTTATATATATTCTAACAATTATTTAAACAATTCTTCTTTTTAATCGTTTGAGCTTCACACTTCGTTGTCATCGTTTATTTTATTTGTCAATTTTTTCTTTATGTATATAAATATAACAAATATATTGTTAGTTTCAACTGATTAGTTTAAATTGATTATTGTAGTTTTAAGTATTTTATTTATTTATTTTTAGTTTTATTTCTTATTTATTTATTTACTTTGTATTTTATTCATATTTATTTACTTGATTTTACTTTTTGTAGCATGTCTCAAAAATAGTGGATGAAATATTTTCTTGAAAACATTAAAAGTGAAATTGACGCTGCAATTTTTCAAAAGTTTATTATTATTATTCCTTCAAGTAAAGTATGCAACAATAATCATTTTATGAAAATAAAGTCCTATGGAAATAAAGATTTCTGGGAATGTCGAAAAAATCCTTGTTCGAACAAGAAAATTTATAGGAAAAAAGAAACTTGGTTGGAGGGTTCTAGTTTTCTTCTTTCTAAAATCCTGTTATTTATTTATTGCTGGTCAGAAGAATTGACGAACATTAAGTTTTGTAAAAAGAATTAAATATATCAAAGTAAACAGCAATTACCTTTACGTGAGGTAGTGGTATTTCTATTTTCAATTGTTTCTTTAGGTTAGGTTGGGTTAAGGTTAGGTTAGGTTAGGTTAAGGTTGGGATTAGGTTAGGTTTTGGGATTGGGATTAGGTTTGGTTAGGTTGGAGTTAGGATTGGGTTAGGTTAGGTTAGGTTAGGTTAGGTTAGGCTAGGTTAGGTTAGGTTAGGTTAGGTTAGGTTAGGTTAGTTTAGGTTACCTTATGTTAACTTATGTTATAGTTATTCATTATTTCAGGTTTATCTGTATTTTAAATTTCTTTTTCGATTTTGCAGGTATGTGCTGACGAACTTCTTAAAAACCAATTATGTATTGGTGGTCCTGAACAAACGGTAGAAATAGTTGAAACTCATTTCTCAAAAAGAAAATACAACAGAGGCAGATTGGTCACAGAACAGTTGGTTTTTGGTGGGGTTTGTAGGGAGAGTAAACAGGTATTTATGTGTGAGGTTCCAAATAGAAACGAAAATACTTTAATTGAATGTATTAAACAGATTATAAAGCCAGTAAATATTATTATTAGTGGTTGCTGAGCTTCATATAATTATATTAGAAAAATTCCTAATTATAATTTTAAACATTTCTCTGTAAATCATAGTAAAAATTTTGTTGATAGTCAAGCCGGTGCTCTTACTCAAAGCATTGAAAGTAGGCGGAGTATTGTTAAATATAAAATAAAATACGTAAAGGAACGAAAAGGAATTATTTACATTCATATATGAGTGAATTTATGTGGCGTTTGAGGGATGATCAAACAAATACATTCGAAAGAATAATGAACGATATTGCTAAATATATATATATATATATATATATATATATATATATATATATAACAACAACAACAACATAACATATATACTATATATATATATAATAATAGCACCAACTGCTCTTTCCAACAGCAGCACCTTCACTGCTATGCTAACCATATATACTTCTGCTAGCTAACAACCAGCCCCTTCAGCAACTTATGTATATACTGCTCTATATATATATACTACTTATATAACCTATATATATATATATATATATATAACAATAACTCTATTATACTTTTGAACTACTATTTCTTGCTCAATTTATTTTACATGTAAATTGATTTTTACCCAACTATAATCTACATATCATATAAAATTAGACAAAATTTTTTTTATCTTTTTCATGATCATAAATTTACATATAGCTAAGAACACAGGCTTGTACCTATATAACATATATATATATATATATATATAACTGCTCTATGCTATATATATATATATATATATATATATATATAACTAACTATATATATATATATATATACTATATATATATATATATATATATACTGCTATACATATATATATATATATATATATATATATATATTTTGGACAAGCTTATATTTAAATAAAAATAAATAATTTGCACATGAAATATTTATTTGTGTAGAAAAAGAACAATTCAATAGTAAAAATGATTTAAAAAATTAATTAAATTTATATTCCATGGGCCGGGAACAAGGGCAAGAAACTTGAAGAAATGAAACTAAAATTAGCCTTTTATAACATTTTTATAAAATATCAATAATAATTTTTAAAAGTTTGAAGACTGTAATATTTACACACACTTACACACACACACACACACACACACACACACACACACACACACACACACACACACACACACACATATATATATATATATATATATATATATATATACCTATATATTTATATATATATATATATATATATATGTGTATATATATATATATACTCTATATGCTACTCCTTATTTCACGCAGCCCCCTGCTGCCACTCTGTTAGAAAGCGGGTGATCCCAAGGAGGTATTGCCAATATGGTTTACTGGGGCCCACCGAATCCGTCCCAGAAAAAGTGTAGCAAAACTACGCAGCTAAATATAGTTAGGTCCAGACAATTTAACACAGGATTGTCTGTGTCACTGTTTGTCTGGCAGATGCATCTTTGATATTAGGGGTTTGTGAGCATTAAGGAATATGAGTTTATATTCCTAAAGGGAATGATGTTGCACAGAATGAAGACTGCATCAGTATCACTCTGGTTTGACAATCAAGGGACAGCTCTGTGGTGACATTTCCGGATGGACCGGCTTGAAGTATGGTGTTGTTTGGATATTTAAGATCGTCCTTTGTGGTAGTAAGATGTGAATGTGTTTGATAAAAATAGCGTGTCTGTGGGGAAAGGGAGGAAAGGGAAGCTGTGTATATGTGTTAGAAATAGTACACGCCAGGTGTGATTTTTTTACCCTTTCTTGGTGCCAGGGTCTGCTGTAATTTTTAGTGAAGGGGATGGTCTATTGCGAGTGTTTTGCTGTAAATGACAGCCTATCATGTGGAGATGGGCTTCTATAGAAAAGATTCTTTGTTTCTGTTGGTAGTGATGGGACACAATCGGGGTTATTAATCTTAGAGCTTTGTTCTGAAGACCATCAGTTTTGGATGATTTGGATATACTCTCAGATGGTGTGGGAGTCGGAGGGATGCATGGTTGGGATGGGATGAAAATATTTCTCTGAAAATTACAGTAATCAACTCCTTGTATTAGCCAAATTTTGGATTCGGTTTATCGACTTTATCATTTCGTTTGGTGACTCTGGATGAAATATTATTTAGGTGAAGTGGGGGTTGGGTTAAATATTATTTGTGTATGAAAGTTAAGGCAAGGGTGATAGGCTGTTTATTAAGGCGGAATGTTGTTTGAGAGGAGAATTGTTGAGTGGTTATTAGCTGGCTTTCTGGTGTGAGGTAATAGTAGGACGGTTTTTTGGGAGAGGCTGTCATTCTTTTTGTTGAGAGCCATTATTCTAATTGGTTTTATATATTGCTGTAGTTCTTGTCTTGCTGTGTTTATTGAGGGATTTTACGATGTATTTGTGAGTAGTCTGCATAGCTTTGATTTTTTATAAGCAGGGGGGACTGGGTTGTGATAAATCGTGCATTAAATAGATTAAAGAAGTGTTGATGATAAGATGGCGCCCTGTGGAACTCCATTGTATAATCTGTAAGTTCGAAAGGTTTGACTACCTTGTATGACTAGCTGCAAAACCTGATAAGAAACTCGTTATTATTTCTTTTCATTTGTGGTTATTTCGGTATTAATACTTTGTCTATTAGTAGGTGACGTGGGACTGGATGAATGCTTTATTTAAGCAATTGACACTAGGAGAGTGAGGGAGGGTGGAAGGTTTTGGTTAAAACCAATGAGGATATTTTGTGTTAGATCAGTAAGTAGCGTGTAGTGAGGTTTTTGTCTTGAAACCATGTTGTGTATATGTGTGGGATAAATGGAGAGATGTTATGTTTGGATAATTACTTTTGGAACTTTAGAATATTTTGGCAAAGATAATGAGTTAGAACTATATAAACATGGCTATAGGGTGATTTGTTAGGTTTCAGTATAGGGGTTATGCGTGCACGTTTTCAAAAAGGTGAGATGGAATTAGTTTGTTAGAAAGTAGTGGATATTTACGATAGTACTGTTTTTAGCTTGATCCGAGGTGTTTGAGGTAAATGTTTGAAATTTTTTCTAGACTTTCTGCTTGTGAGTTTTTGAGTTTTTTGATGTTGTTGAGTGATATATATATATATATATAATATATATAATAATATAATATATATATATATATATATATATATATTATATATATATATGATATATATATATATATATATATATAATTCATAATTTTTGCATAAAATTAAATATTGTATATAAAGCCACGTTTCATTGAGATGCTCAGTCAGAAAAAATAATCAGAGGACACTCAGAAGAAATAGAAGACTCAATTTAAAGATACTCTCTTCGAGCTCCTCAAATATTCCCAAATTCACAAGAAAACGC
>JABUQX010106611.1:10000-15000 GCA_015478945.1 Trachelipus rathkii | reverse complement strand
TTTATACATGATGCCTCCTTCTCTTCAAACATGGAATATCTGTGTAAAGGAAAAACGTGTAGTTATCTTTCAAATGTACCATCAGCCATGCTATTCAGTACACACGGAGATGATCTGCCTTAATTCTTTCTCATAAGAAACAACCTCCTAGATCCCCGATAAAACATGAAGGTGAATGAGAAAGAACATACCGGAATTTTTAAAACATAATCCAAATTTTATTACCAGAATCAAAGCCTGTCCATTAAGCGGCAATAAAATTCGCAAATAACTGAAAGAATTTATCGGATCTGAAGTTACCAAAATACAAAACTGAAATTCTTGCCTTCAAGTTTCAGCAGACGGATAGTGTCTGTAGTATAGAAAACCGTAAGGAAAATTTACTCAATTTTTCAAAATGTAAACAACCTTATTGATTGCATTGATGTATATGGTCCGGTGATATCTTTTAGAATGGAGCATAATTCCCAAGACCGAGACTTATATATACTTACTCGCGTAAGTTAAGCTTGAAAGTAGCTTTACTTCAGAATGAAATTCATTGTTATCTGTTCAAGTGGGTTGCAGTACATATGAAGGAGCTATAAAAATATAAAATTGCTACTTGAAATCATTAAATATGAAGCCCATAAATGGCAGATATGTGATCTGATGATTATTGACATCTTATTCAGAATGCAGTTAATACTTAATGCTTTATCTGCCAGCGAGACCGTCTGAATAAGTTTTCACACTACAAATGAAAACACTGGACTTAAAGAAAACTGATGGAGTCTAAAAAAAGAATGTCTAGAACATTCTCTCTTATTTGCCTGTAATAAAATCATATGACCACATTTATCTATTAAACTCGGGCTAATGAAAAACTGTGTGAAGGTAATGCATCTGGAAGGAGAAGCTTTCAAGTATTTAGTGAGAAATTTCCGAATCTGAACAATGTCAAGATCAAGGAAGAAGTCTTTGTTGACCCACAGATTTATCAATTGCTAAAGGACGAAGCCTATGATATCGTTTATCAAGGGAATGAGAGAGCAGCTTGGGAATCCTTAAAATTTGTTGTTGAAACTTTTTAGGGAATCGAAAAGAAGAAAACTACGATGTAGCTGGTAATGAACTCAAAATACACTTTCTGCATTCCCACCTTGAGCTCTTCCCAAGCAATTGTGGTGCGGTGAGCAGGGGTTGTGGAGTCGGTTCTCAAAAATTTTCTTACTCGACTCCGACTCCGACTCCGACTCCGACTCCACCCTCTTCAAAATTAACGACTCCGACTTTTTTTACGCACTCCGACTCCGACTCCGACTCGACTCCGACTCCACCTTTTGAAAATTTACCGACTCCATCAACTCGACTCCACCCTCTGTAAAATTAAATAAAGTATACCGTTATATAATATATATATATATATATATATATATATATATATATATATATATATATATAATATATATATATATATATATATAATATATATATATATATATAATATATATATATATATATATATATATATATATATATATATATATATATATATATATATATATATATATATATATATATATACATATAAATATATATATATTATATATATATATATATATATATATATATATATATTTATTACTATAATTATATATATATATATATATATTAGGGTTTGTTGTACCTGTGTTTATGTATATTAGTGAGACTATGTCTGGAATAAGAGGTATATAGATCTAACATTACAATGTGCCTCAGATGGACAATCTTGGGGCGTGTTAGGTGTGAGAAGAAATTGATAAAATGAGAAAGAACGTATTAGAGAGTGTCTGGTGTGAAGAAATGGTAGATGAGAGAATCAATGAATACGTTGAGATGATTTGGCCATGTGGAAAGATGATGATAAGTTGGTTTAAGCGGATGTGTAGTGGTGAGTATGCTGGGAATCGACCGGCTGGGGGAGACCGGCAGGAAAAGTGGATTGAGTCAGCAAAGGAATTCCTGGAGGCAGAGAAATCTGAGTTTAGCCAGAGTGAGAAAGAAAGGTGCATTAATAGGAGTGAATAGCCTGTTTGTGTGAGTAGGGTATGGTGTGGCCCACCTACGTTAGGATGAACCCTTACATGGCGAGAATGCCATAGTGAGGGCCGTGAAGCTTTAGGGTGGAATTTTCCTACTGCGACGAGTTCTCACTAAAGGTATAAAGGGGCGATAAGGGCTGAGCTTTCTTTTCGACTTCGTCATATTATTCTACTACTTTTCTGTTTCCAGTGCATGCTTCGCAGCCTTACCCCCCAGTCTTGGGGAGAGAAGGTGGTGATGATGATGATGATGATAATGATTCATGATAATGATGATGATGATATATATATATTATATATATATATATATATATATATATATATATATATATATATATATATATATATATATATATATATATATATATAAATATATATATATATATATATATAATTATATATAATTATATTTATATAGTAGGCCGTAGGCAAAAATATTTCGTTTTTCTTTTAGATTAAGGTTTATATATATTATATAATATATTAGTGATGACCGGATGGTCCAAAATTTGACTGTTTGCGATGCTGGATGCGGATGCGGATCTTGAATAATGTGGATGCGGCAATGCGGATGCGGATGCGGATCTTAAGTAGAGAGGATGCGGTGCGGATGCGGAATGCGGATGTTTACTCTTTGAAGTTTGAATTAAAATTATATATATATATATATATAGTATATATATTATATAATATATATAATATATATATATATATATATATATATAATATATATGATATATATATATATATATATATATATATATATATATATATATATATATATATATATATATATATCTTACATCTTACATTCTCTCCCAGTCAGGCTTACGAGCCTGTCAGTGGGGCCAACCTCCGCTTCCTTCTTGTTCTATCCATCACGATCCCATCCGCCATCAGCTCTTCCATTGCAGGCATCTGGTGTTTCCTCAATGAATCCTCTACTGTGTCTCTCCACCTTTTCCGCGGTCTTCCGCTCGGTCTCACTCCCTCCGCGGTCTCTACCTCCACCTCCTGCTGGCTACTCTCTCTCCCTGCATCCTCTCCAGATGTCCCCATCTCAGTTTGGCTGCGTCCACTTTATTCATCATGGGTTTCACACCTACGCTCTCCCTCACTGTCTCGTTTCTCACTCTCACTTCTCGTCTTTCCAATTACTGTCCTCAACACATTCATCTCCGCTGTCTGAATTCTACTCTCCTCTCTCCCTGTCATGCTCCATGTCTCCGCCCCAAACAACAGTATCGGCGTCAACACTCCCTCGTATATTGCTCTCTTCACCTCTTTGTTCATATATTTATCTTTCAAGATGGGGTATACTGCTCTTACAGTCCTGCCATACTGCTCAATCCTACTCGTAATTTCCTTTGCCACACCACCCTTCTCTTCCAAGTGCTTCCTAGATATTTATATCTCTATCCACATCTTTAATCTCTCTACCGTCTACTTCTACTATCAACTCCTCCTCCTCCTCCCTTGTTACTAACCATTATTTCTGTTTATCTCCACATTCATATTCAATTTGTTTCTCTCAACTTTTCTGCAAAACACAGCACCATTTGATCAACCTCTCACCATCTCCACTCAAACAAGCCAAATCATCTGCATATACCATGATGTCTCCGTCAATCTCTTCTACTTCTTTTTAAACCTCTTGTGCTTTGTCCAAATACGCTAATAAACAGTATCGGCGGACAGCACACTACCCTGCTTACTCTAGTTTTTACCTCAAACCATTCCGATTTTATGCCCTGTTCTTACCTTACTTATGATTCACGTAGTGTACTTTTTACTTGCCTTTATCAGTCTGCCCTCCGAACTTCATAATGCCCTCTCCAGAACTCTCACAGCTTTCTCTGCTGCGTACAGAATCAAATGCTTTCTTCAAGTCTATGAAGGCGGTATATGCCTTCATATTGTTATTCCCATGTCTTTTCCTTTATCATTCTTAATGCAAACATTAAATCTGTTGTACTTCTACCCCCTCTGTACCCATACTGCTCTTCACCAAATCTTGGCTCTATTTTTGATCTTAATTTTATTTCTAATATTCTTTCATATAGCTTCGCCATGTGATCCATTAGTAAGATTCCTCCTATAATTTTTTACAATTTCCTGGCGTCCCTTTTACCCTTTATAAATGGAAGCTATTATTGACTTCCCCAACCTTCGCGCACTCTTACTCTCCACCCAACCCACCGTAGTTCAGAAATCTCAGCTTCAAGGCTTTCAGGCCCCTCTCCTCCCTTCCTCAGCAAACTCAATATTTATCCCATCCTCACCAGAAGTTTTTCCCTCTCTTCATTTTCCTTAACGCCTCCACAAATTCCTCCTCCGTTATTCTCCTCCTCTTCTCTCTCCACATTTCTCTCCTCCTCTTCTCTCTCCCCTTCCTTTCCGACTGCACCTCAACCATTCAACAACTCATCAAAGTACTATATCCAGGTTTTGTTTTTCCTCCGGGCTTACCAATGTTTCTCCATTTTTGTCTTTGATATTACATACTCTACTCTCGCTCCTCTAAACGTTCTTGCCAATCTAAAATCTTCTCATTGCTTCCTTCATATCAGTCCATCAGTTCCTTTGTAGCTTCTAAGCCACCTTCCTCTTTGCCCTCCCTCTTCACTTCTCTCGCTCATTCTTGCTTCCACGTTACACGGCTCTAGATATATATATATATATAATTATATATATATATAATATATATATATAATATATATATAATATATATATATATATATATATATTATATAATATATAGATATATATTATTATATAATATATATTATATATATTATATATATACAGAAATCAAAATTCAAAATTACAATTATTTCCATAAACTCCCATGATAAAAGATGACAAATAATATTTATTTTATATGCATTTTAAATCAAATGTAGTAAACATCCGCAACATCCTCATTTTTCAAAA
>JABUQX010106611.1:0-2500 GCA_015478945.1 Trachelipus rathkii | reverse complement strand
CATGTCCACGTGAGTATGATGTTGAGATGCGGTGGTGAATAGCGTGGTGAAGCGAAGGGTGCGAGTTTAAATATTTAGATATATGTTGGATGAGAGTGTATGATGGGATGATGCAGAGTAGGAAAGTTCGGTGAATGGCGGAAGTGGCGGAGCGAATGGTAAATAGCTGTTGGATGTGATGTGATAGACTAAGTCTTCTTTGTAGAGCGTATGTCACATGTAGAGTATTTTGTTACCTGTGTTGAGTTTAGTAGTTAGAACTAGTTCTGGATTCTGTGTGAAGTATAGAGGTATAGATCTATGGTATCAAAGTGCTCAGGATGGACAATCTTAGGGCCGTGTTAGGTGTGAGAAGAATTTGATAAAATGAGGAATTGAACGTATTTAGAGAGTTGTGTGGTGTGAAGAAAGAGGATAAATGAGAAAATAAATTGAAAGTAACGTTGAGTGAGTGTTTTATCATGTGAAATAGGCATGAATGATAATCGGTGGTAAGCGGATGTATAGTGGTGAGGAATCGACTGGCTAACCTAATTAAAATAACTAGTAAAGAGTGTCTGCATTGAGGAGAAATGTAGTTTGGCCGAGGCGAGAAGAAAAGGTGCTATGATAGGGAGAGAAGTGCGGGGTTTTGTGGGGTTGTGATGGTTTGGCCACCTGCAGCCAAGGATGAACACTCAATGACGATATGCCAAAGTGACGGGTCCGTCGCGAGTTCCTATAAGCTCAGCGTGGATTTTCTGACTGCGACGAATTCTTACTAAAGGTATAAAGAGGGCGGTAAGGCTGGGCTTTTTTTCGACTTGTGATTACTTCTCTTTTCGATGCATGTCTGCACCTTTTACCCCCATTGTTTTGGTGTTGTGGAAAAGATTAGGAAGGTGGATGATGATAATGGATGATATATGGTATTATATATTATTATAATATTATATATATATGATTGAGTATTATAGTTTAGTTGTATATATTAGTGTTGTAGTAGTATTATATTTGTTGTATGTTATATTATATAGTTATGTGATAGTATTATATTGATATATATATATATGTATTAGTGATATATATATATTATAAGTAATATATTATATAATATATATATATAATATATATATTATATAATATATATATAATAGGATATATATATATATATTATATATATATATATATATATATTAATATAATATATGCAAAAATTGCAAGAAGACAAAATGAACTTCGCCCGCTAATATTTTATTATACGACTATTGGTTTTAATTAATTAATAATAATAATAATAATAATTAATAATAATAATAATAATAATAATAATAATAATAATAATAATAATAATAATAATAATAATAATAATAATATAATAAATAGTTCTAATAAAATTTCGACTCCGACTCCGACTCCGACTCCACTAACACAGGAATTTTCGACTCCGACTCTGACTCCGACCTCTTCCACTTGCACAGAATTTTCGACTCCGACTCCGACTCGACTCCGACAATTGCACGACTCAACGACTCCGACTCCACGACTCCGACTCCGACTCTACTCCGCAGCCCTGGTTGTAGTTTCATCACAATATTGTTCATGTTGTATTCTTTTCTTACTTGAACTTCTTGCAACCTTTTTGATACAAATGGTCACGTTGCAAAGTGCAGATTTATCTTTTTGATTGTTTGATCTTTCATTTAAGGGTTACCCTGTAGATAGAATTAATTTAATATAAAACAGCAGCTGTAGAATACCATGTCAATTGAGCAAGAAATTTCTCTTCGTACCTTGGAATTTTTTATTTCTTCAGCATCTTAAATATAGATGGTATAAGTTTGAAGGTTGAATTTATATAAGAATATAATCCAAATTGAAACATTAAGGTGCAGGTTAAAAAACTTGGAAGTTTGCAATTGCATCTTGTGATGTGGAAGTTTCTCAAGTGAGTATGGGACTTTGTATGAAGGCGATTGAAGTCACTCAGCTGGTAGTTGCGACAATTGCATAAGTCTTTGTTTCAGCCACTAAGATGAATTTTCTGTACTCCCAACACCACTTTTGAAGTTGTGACGACTCGACTCCGACCTCTTGTATAAATTACCGACTCTGACTCGACTTCCAACTCCGACATCCACCTCTGTCAAAATTATCCGGACTTTGCGGACTCCGACTCGACTCCGGACTCCCAGCCTTTTCAAAAGTGCTGACTCCAGACTCCGACTCCGACTCCACTCTCTCAAAACTACCGACTCCCCGAGGCTCCGCGGACTCGACTCCGACTTCGCGACTTGGCTATCGCCACATGACCCTGGTGCGGTTGAGTGTCGAAACATGGATGATGACTCTTGAACCAAGAAATGTTAGAGATGCGAAAATGTAAAGGTACCAGGACAAGTGAAATATCCCTAAAGCTTTACTTGCCCTGGTGTCCTATTGTTGAAACATGACAAAAGATACCCAGAAGTTGACTACAAAGACTGAACAAAGAATAAAAACAAGCTCAAATTAACCTCTT
>JABUQX010106610.1:57500-71527 GCA_015478945.1 Trachelipus rathkii | reverse complement strand
CGACGTGGAGTGAATAACTCATCCTCGAGCGACAACTGAAGTGATAATAGTTACTATAAAGTTATAACTGTTGTTTATCAGATGGACAATCTTAGGTGGATGTTAGTTGTAGGTTAAAAGTTAAGAAAATTATTAAATATATAAGTGAAGTGAATAATCAGTATTTAGGTACGATTTGGTTGTGTGGTTGACAAGATAAGGGGTAATACTGAGTCAGATCTATAATCTGATTATAAAGTTAATGTTTATTTATAGTATGGTCATTTGGTCAATATTATCTGTGGAAAATAGGATGATAAAGTCGGATTGGTTTAACGCGGATGTATATCTATCTCTATTCTCGTGTGACGAGTAGTTTAGTTGGGAACTCTATAGATCCGCTGGGTGAGCACAGAAGAGAAAGTGGTTAATTGTTACAGTCTCGGTGAACGAATGTAACTGAAGGAAATGAAATTGATGAGTTCTAGGCCAGACGGGCGCATGAAATAAATAGGTGGCATGATTAAGGATGCAGAATGGCGGGGTTTTGTTAATTGTCGGGGCCCCATGGCCTCTGTCGGGCGCCGGCCCGGCCCACTGCTAGGGACCAGAGGATTATTTGGGCCATCTCTTTGGCGCGTTGGACATGTGATGTTCCTGAAGCCGCAGCTATTATCAGTACTGCTTTTTGAATTGGTCGCTCCGCTGAGTTCCTATGGATTTCTGCTCGGCGGGTGATTCAGCTCTCCCTTGCAGTGACTGTACGGATACAATTTTTTTTTTTTTTTTTTCTGTCTGTTGATCGGAGGTTCTTTTCTCTTACATAGCACGGGCATATGGTACATGAAGGGGTTTGTAGCTCGCGGCTCTCAGGACGACGCCGCTGTGGTACCTTTCCCGTATGTCTGCACGATTTAGGGTTTGAGGTCGCTTTTGTCCACCCCTTTGGTTCGTGCTCTACTTCCTCGCTTTCCTGTTCGCGTTTCCAGTACAATAGCTTGTACAGGGCACCTTACCCCCAATCCTGGGGCAAATAGAAGGAAGGTGAAGAAAGAAAGAAAGAATATATATATATATATAACCTCCTTCCCGGTCCTTACTAGGTTCTTATCCTTTGTTTTCCGGCTGGATTTATTATGATTATTGGGCTCAAGCTTCACTTTTATAAACATTTTATTTCAGGGTGCTCGTATACCTCCCCTATACCCCTTTATTCACCAACTGTACATTCATATATATCCAACGGCCAGCCCTTCTATATTATATTAAATCAACCTACAAATTTATAATGAATCAGGGTATATATTACTCTTTATATTCTACCTATATGTATCCTTATCTCGTGTCTTCTTATTCTTCTCCCTTACAACTTTCCTTGTGCCCAATATTGTGGGTAACAGTGCTGACTGTACACACGCCACTCCTGGATTAATGAACAAGCATTGTAGGAACACAATTCCGACACAAATTCGTCGAATATATGATGAAATGCCCAGCCTTTACCCCGCCCCCTACCTCTGTACGCATTCCTATTTTATTTAGTGCAGCCCATTGCTGCGGAGCGAGACACAGAATTAATTTCACTCTTCTATTCGGCCGACTATCGAATCCAGGGACCCGATGCTCGACGTGATCTCCTCCTGATGGTCAAAATCCGTCAATGTTAAGCGGGGTTCGGGATTTAATCCCCCTGGCATGTGGGCCACATACCATGCCCCATACCCAAAACACGCCATTTCTCTTCCTATCATGGGCACCTCTATTATCTTGGCAATCCTTGGGTCCAAAACTCGACCTTATTTCTCTTGGTCTCACTTCGAGTGACATTCGCTCCTCACACTCGACTCAACTCTCACTTTCACTCTTCCGTGTCTCTCCACGACCGGTTCCCCGGCTTCCTCTCCCAACCACTCAACACCCACCACCCTAGGCAGTCCTTTCCGCTTTATATTAGTCACCTCTAGAGCGCAGTTATGCCCGATCCATTATTCATTCTCCCAATATACTAACACATGACCACCATACCCTTCACTTCCAATCCAACAATACTTTCCATCCGTGAGTAATTCTTCCTCAGTTTAGCCAACTCGCCCTCCTTCTCACTGATACACGACGCGACGTCATGCCCTCTCCCCGTCCATTTCGGATCTCTCCTTCGACCCATTCACGGCGGTTCATCTGGATCTGCTGTCTCCTTTGACTCTCGAATAATCTATCCTACACACACACTATGCACACGGCAACCCTAAGGAAGTTGTCCATTTCCTGTAATAATCTACCAATGTTCTAGAACCGGAGCTTACCTCTTCGTAAGCCATACTTCACCTCGCTATCCAATCTTCACTTAATTTTTCCAATGAAACAATATTTGGTCCTCACTAAAAAATCTATTCACTTAAACCGTACCAAATATACGGAGTCTAATACGAAGTTAAACTAATAACTTTATTTATTATCCCTCCATTAACACGTAATTATCCTTCTTTCTATCGCAAAAACATATCAAGAACTCACGCCAATCACTATCTTTTCGTCGAAATCACACAAATCGAGTGTATAAATTGCACACTAGCCACAGCCCTAATCAAATAACATTTAAATAGTCAATTTTTCACCTACTGTAGGTTTACTTTATTTGGCTTACTTACACTGCTTCCTGCAAGACAGGTTTATCGTGATACGTCATCCCTTGTTCTCATTATTAACTTTGGCAACTAATCTATATTATAATTTCTTCTTAACTCCTTATTAAAACTATTATATCTGTTAACTCAGTTATACTTGGTTCTTATTTGGCTGCTTTCTAAATCTTTGGGATTTCTTATAATCTGAGTTAACATTTTATCAGGCTCATAGAGGTAGGTCCGTCGCGTCACTCGACATGATACCCATCAGACAGAAAGCACGACCACGGTTCTCTTTCCCAATCATACCAATCCGATCGTTTATCTTTCAAGCCGGTCGTGTCTCCTTCCTTTACCCTTTTCCATTTCAATTCTATTCAGCTCCATTATCTTGCTCATATTTCTGTCTTACTATCAATTACCTCTATAATTCCTCTAAACTCTATCTTTCAGAATTACTGCCACACAGATATATAAATAATATATATTTAAGATCCAATATCATTTATACCTAATATGTGTGTGTTATTTATATGAGCTGTATGCATCACTCTCTATGCTTGTATCCTTCATAGCAGGTTCCTAAATTATTAATAATTATCAATGTTAATAGCTTAATATACACATTTATCATATGACCATATTATACATAACTCCTATACCATATACTATTATATTATATACTATATATATTTTTATAATTATATTCATATATATATATATCTTTATATATATATTATATTATATGTATATTATTATATATATTATCAAATTATTTCACCACTTTTGTTCGGAAAAACATTTGTTGCTAATTGTGGTGTGTGTGGTCAGAGACATAAACATCAATATATTATAATTACATGTCTTACCCCGCTACTTAATCCTAAACCCATCAACCATTGGACACCATTTATTCTTAATAACGCTACCCCATGCCAAGACACTTAATCTGTTAAAGAAAAGAACAAAGTAATTAAGATAAATAAAGAAAAATTATATATTGTTAATAAAAAAAGGAAAGTCACAAATATTTCGGAAGAGGATCCTCCTCACGGACCTTGTTCACAAACGGTAGCGAGATCTTGCGTTTTCTATCATGGGCTCATAATATGTTGATTTTTCACGATTTCAGTTCTTTTGTTGAATAGCCTACCACCGGTTTAACTATGATTTTTTTAATTCGGACATTTTTCCACTTATTTATCTAGCCTGTTAACGAATACTCTTCTCGCCGCCATATATTGCCTCGGAATCGCTTTTATCTCAAATAAAGAGGCAATACGCGAGAAACTGCCCCCGTATTTTCAATCTTCTCAATATCAGTTAAACGAGGATCCTGTTCGCTACAATCCAGATAAATCAACCTATAATTATAACTTTTTGTTTTTCGTCTTCGATATATAAAATAAAAAATAAAATGCTTCTTCTCTTTATTTATCTTCGGCAACTCGCTGCACAACTGTGCGTTCGTGAAATGATTGCCGACTATTTATCAATACTATGTACTTTTGTTTCAAATGGATTATACTGTTGCTCACAGATAGAAGAAGGATCTAATCTCATTATTAATTTGGATACAATTCACTACTTAAATAAATAAATAACCATAGGTTGAGTCTTTCTCATCTTTATCACTGGTTCTTATTACACCAAATACATTACAGAACAAAGGCTAAATTTTCCCAAGTTTCATTACTATAAACTCGACCTCCATAAAATAGTCTCATATCAGTTCATTACTTATTATAATAATACCTATTCCACATATATTACACATATACAATTATAAACTTATATTCCGCACTAATAATATATTGTTTTACAATGTATAAAATTTATTCTTAAATATATATACTATATATTTATTTATATATATAATATATATATATATCATCTATTTAATATATATGAAGTGGAGGAATTGTTGTTTGTTATTATCCTCATGGGTACTGTTATTATCACTATACTTTCGTCACGGTAGTTATGATTATATATATATCAGTTCGTCTTATATCACTATTATTATTATTGCTTAGTGTATTTCGATTTTACAAATTACTCAAGCTGCCTTTCTTCTAATTTCTTATTTTGTCACTATTATTCGTGTGTGGCCTTATTTTATCTTTATCATTTAGAAAATACTCGATAATACTTTTTTTTTAAAAATGTGTTTATTTAGCATTATTGTTAATATACTTAGACTCCTTAACTTTTTACATTGATTTATTATCTATTTTCATTATTAATTAATTATAAAAATTCATGGCCATATTATTACTATTATAAATTATTTTTATTTAATTTCCAGTTTATTCTTAAATATAAATCGACTTATGGAGAGATAGCCGTACGTAGGAAGAATACGGTAAATCTTGGTGAAAAGTAACGACTATTGATTTTATACTATAAAGACGTTAGAGCCAGTAGACATAATTTAAATTAAGAAAAAGAAATCATAAAAATCTTTGCTCGTTAGTTAGATCCAGGGTGTTCGAGATTGTTAATACTCTCCTGGTAATTCTTATGACGAAATGCTCAGAATTGTTCAGCAGCTAGAAACGATATTAGTCGGGTAGACGGCTGTCTGTTAAGAGGTATTATACTTGCTAAATCAATCTACTGCTCTAGAAATAAAAAAGTTACACGCTGAATGACAACACTAGGCGTGAGCTTATACATTAACACAACAGGTGTGTCGATCAGAGATCAAGCAGTTCAAATAACAGGTTTAAATCTCCATCTACTCTTTTTTTTTCTTTGTAAAGCCTTATCCTTTTTTAAATTCATACTTCGTTTCTCTTTTAATGTTTTTTTGGGCTTATTTCGAATTGTGTCTTAATATTATAATTAGTTCTTTTGTTCCCAACGTGACTACTTAAATCACGTTTTATTATAATGGTACAGACGCCTTATAGCTCGTGTGAAGGGCTTATTTCACACTAACATTTTCTTAAAAACTTTTGGGTTTTACAATTGGTTTTTTTTCTCTCTAAGTCGGCACAAATAAGTGATGATTTATTTCAAACTTGAGGACCATCCGGGTAAGTAAATCGTTATCAAGATAAGGGAAGAATGTAGTTTAGAAAACAAGTATGAATTTTTGTATGTAATTGGTTGATAAGAGGCGTTATTTTTTAAGATATGGTATGTTTATAATCTTTAAGATAATATTTGTGTGGAAAAGTTGGTGATCTTTCGTGTGGGGACAGTGAGTTTTCATATTTATCAAAAGGGTCGTTTGAAACACACACAAATAGTAGCTACGCGAAAATTACAGTACAAAAAGGAGAAAATCCTCCAAGATCCAAAGAGTCTATTAACAGAGCTAGGGACGTACTAGCCAAAGAGAGGGCTGGTTCTTTACAATGTTTAAGGGTTCGAAGTTTTTATTATTATATATTTGTTTTGGTTCTCTATCAATTTTTTATAAAGAGACGATTCAATCTAAGAACGATCTAAGATAATCTTGATATTGCTCATAATTTTTTCTTTCCTGAAACACCTAATAAAGAAAACTAAACACTGCTCTGGAAATTCATTTAACTTATTTTTTTATAATCTCATACGTATTTTAATCCGTACATTGAATTATAGAATGCAAATTCTTAAAATGTCTACTTGGCCTGTTGAAAAGATTGAGGATTTTTAGTGGATATAGTAGAGTGAATGTGGGAAGGTTAGTTATTGACTTGGAAAATTGAGAAAGAAGAGGATAAAGTGGAAAATTCCTTGGAATTCAGAAAGTGAAGTACAGGCATCATGACCATTTTCTTAAATCGGAAACAGAGTGAAAAGGAAGGACTATTTTATTATTGAGATACTTCACAATCATGTCTTTTTTTATTTTTCTAATGAAAAATTTTAAATTAAGTATTTTTTTTTTTATGAAAAATAATGTTTAAAAGTTAAACCAAGAGAGATATGTTAGTATTTGTTATTGTGAAAGAGCAGGAAAGGAAGATTGAAAAAAGCGATATAAATTAGCATTAATAATTGTGGTGAAAAATGTCATTAGTAATTGCTCGTAATTTAGAAATGAGTAGCGATGGGGCCGGTGCAATGTCAAACAACAAATAATTTCAGATTTTGAATCTGATTGAGAAATTTCTAGATTTTTCCACGACTGCCAGATTCTTCAGAATTATTGATGCTCGATATCTTGTCCTATTCTTCTATGTCATAGGCTTATCGCCGGCCAAATACAGGTTTCTGCATTGTTGATTCTAAGACAATCATCTTTCTCCCTCTGTATACATTTTTGTGACTTCTTTTTATACTGATTCTCAGTATCACATCAATCTTAGCCTTTTATATAGATTGTGTTTTTGCTTAATTGAGGTTAGTAATGCTTTTGTCAACCATTGTACTTTTTTTACAATTGTACAATTCATTGTACTTTTTTGGTTGTTGTTTTATATTTTATGGGAAAGCTTTTATTATGCGTATCAAAAAGAATGGTCCTAAAATATTTGAACTTTTCATCTATTGAAAGATTATCATTGTGAACAAAAGAGAAGTCTGAATTTCTTATGTGACTTAAAAACTTTTGCTTACGGTCTTCTGATATATGTCAAAATTCTAACTACTTTTGCATTAGAGGAACAGTCGCAGATTCAAATGTTAGGGCGCATAGACAATGGTTCGAAAGATCAGTGCATGCTGTATAAGATTTTGTTATGCCACGATTGTTTGGCCACATATGGTCGATTGTAGTAGAGTTATTGCGTTCATTTGGACATAATTCTTATAATGCAATTTAAGTAACCATTTGACGTCATAGTGTTAATAAGCAGCTTTTTCACAGGAATTAGTATAATTACTAAACACGACGATATTAAAGTCACCAGCTTTTACCGAGATTTCACTTTTCAGTGGAGAATTGCATATATCGTTAAGCTTTCTTATAAAGCTTAATCTACTCTCTTGTGGTGGTCTGTATATTCCTAATAGGTTTACTGTTTGGGAACCCTCTCTAAAAGTTACACCATGCGCTGCAATGTCAGAGTTAATAACTGAGAAAATTTATTTTGCTTTTAAATTATTTTTAATATGTACTAAGACCTTTGTCTTTGTTATAGTCTTTTAGAAATGTCTCTGAGGTAAATACAAGAAAATCTAGGAAAAAAGGAGGTTCGATAGTTCATCATGGTGCCTTGGGGAGCTCCTTATGTTAATGCATTTAAATTTCAGGGAATCAAGGCCTTTATACAGATCATTTAGATCACATGGTAGAAGAAGAGTATTTAACTTAATATTCAGGTTGTTTAAAAAATTTATGTCATTCATGAGAATTGAGAAAGGAGGAATCGAATGAGTCAAACGAACGAGAAGAATAAACTAACGACACAGTGCAGGATCAGTGTTTGGGTAATAAATCCCAATGTTTATGGTGCTATAAGTGTATGAACTAACATGAAGGGTATAGTCGTTAGTCCTTTGGATGGTGTATTTTAATCGAGCATGAAAACTCCATTTCAATATCAACATTAGTTGCCAACATCAGTATATCGCAGTAACAAGAAATATCATAAAAACGAGAAGTGAAATATTGTGTAATTAGTTTGAGAGGAATAGTAGCAATAATAGAGTAAAAACAAATACCAGTTGCAAATTGTAGCAATGGGAAAAATATTAAAGGAGAAATAGTTTCCAATATATTGGTGGTAATAGATAAAACAACAAAAAATAGTAGTTGTGAGTAAAGAAAAAAAATAAGAAATGGAAGTCATGAATAATATGAATGGGAAATAGAAAGGATAAGAGGAGGTGAAAGAAAATGAAGAAGGGTAACTACAGAACACCAACTAGCAAAGAATTTACAGTCCACTCCAGGCTAGTATCTTAAGTATTTTTGTTTATTTGGAACTTCTTATCCAATTCAATTAGTCCAATTTATTTGAAATTGTTTGTTTCAACACCGGTGTAATTAGAGTTAATACCACCGGCCTTTTAGTATAGGTAGTAAATAATTCCTTTACGCATTGATTGACTATTAATTTACGAAGATAAAGTTGACTTGAAGTTTAAGCGTTAGTTAATTAAAAATAAAAAGCGTTACAATGCACTTGATGAAGTTACATTTTAATCACGGTTTATAAGGCCTTAGTGATCATACGAATTAACACACTTTTTATAGCTAACACTTAACAAAATTAGGAAGGGAGTTCTATTTAAAAGCATCCACTTCTTTCGAACGACAGAAATTAGTAAACTTTTTTACAGCACAAGTTCAATAAGCGACTTGACAGTACGAGGTCAAAAACGTAAAAGCTTTGATTTTGAATAATGATTCCACCATATCAACTCCAGCTATTTTAGGTTCCTCAAAAGTGTTACGGTTCACGATTCCAATATTTACAATTTTAAAACTTAAGTAACATTTTTAAGGATAAATATATTTTGGCAAAGAGCTTGTTCATAATTAATACAATACGAATATTGAAACCAAAAGCAATATTCAAACGCAAACTTTCATTTACGAAAATATATTTTAAGCTCTCGATACGCATTCCAATATATAATATAAATATAGTATATAAATATATACTATAATATATAATATATATATATATATATAATTATATATAATATATACTATATATAATATATATATATATATATATAATATATATATATATAATTATATATATATATTATTATATATATAAATTATAATTATTATATTATATAAATATATATTATATATATATATTTATTATATTATAATAATAATAAGATTAAATAGGAATAGTTATAGAGTTTGTCATAAATATAATATATAGTATATTATATTTATTTTTATTTATATTATATTATATGATATTATAAATATTATATATATATAATTATTTATTAAACAGGAATAGTATTAGAGTATATCCTATATATATATTATATATATATAAGTATATATATATATATATATTAATATACGCAGTAGCATATGTTGTATATATTCTTACTCCCCATTAAACTATATATATATATATATATATTTATATATATATATATATATATATATATATATATATATATATATATATATATATATATATATATATATATATAGTATATATATCCACTCTATATATTATATATATAATATTATATATATATATATATTATATTATATATATTATATATATATAATATAACTTATTATATATATATATATATAAATATATATATATATATATATATATATATATATATATATACATATATAGCTATGTGTGTGTGTATGTGTACTAATTCATCCTAATTGTTTCGTGAAAAACATTTTTGAAGTTCTTTGGGTTAGTAACCAAATAGGTTACATACTCTTTATCTCTCTTAGTGAGCCAGATCTTGTTACAAAGATTTTATCACAAATACCTTTGATCTTATTAAATTGTGTATTTGTTCATACTACAAAAACATGAAAGATTCTTTTAAATATTGTACAAGATTTTATAACAAATCATTTTTGGACAAAAAAATAAAGGTTCGCATTCCTTTATAAAAGTTCTAGAGCAAAGGGCCAGGACTAAAATGATGTCTAGAAGAGAATGAGCATTAGCGATAACTAATACCAGGTCATGGGTCGACATACCTCGATACATTGCAATTAGAAGCGTTCAAAATTTAAAAGATATGGAAGAAAAAGAAGATGGATGGGTGTTGAGGAACTCACTTTAGAATTCATAAAGGTATTGTGAAAGAAGTTCTTTCACAAACACTCTGCTTAATTCTATCTGCAAACATACTTTGTTAATTAATTAATCAAATTCTCCCACCTTATTTTTTTTTTTTTTTTTTTATATTTGAACTGTTTTATTAATAGTCTTATTTTTAAAGTCAGCAAATTTTTTTTCTTCATTTTAATAGTATTAAAATTTAAGAGAATTTTAAATTATAACTTTGATCATCCAAAATTTTGGACTAAGTTTTTTTTTTTTTTCAAACACAAACACCAACACAAACATATTTTAGCCTCTTAAACATCTCGTATTTTTCATCCTTCAATAAGAGAATTATGACATCTTTTTTTAGCTAAAACTCGATGTGATTCTTTAATCTCTCTCTCTCTCTCTCTCTCTCTCTCTCTCTCTCTCTCTCTCTCTCTATATATATATATATATATATATATATATATATATATATATATATATATATATATATATATATATATATATATATATATATATATATATATATATATATATATATATATATATATATATATATATATATATATATATATATATATATATATATATATATATATATATATATATATATATATATATATATATATATATATATATATATATATATATATATATATATATATATATATATATACGAGAAAGCTATTCAAAATTGACTTGAGCACAATATTTTCACAGAAGAGAATGCTCTTCGCTTGATTGCAGTAACTAATTGAAAAGAAAACAAAAATACACTTACGATTCGGAATTAATAAAATTTGGAAAAATTTATACATTTGAAATATGAGATAGATTAATAACATTATTTTCAACGACATTTCTTTTGTTCTTTTTTTTAATGAAATATTAAATATAAATTTATTGATATTTGCAATATTAAATTTCCAACGAGGATGGAGCTGCGTTTTCCGAATTGGTCGAATGATAATGAAAAAAATTTTAAAATTCTCTTCGCATGGTGGCAAGGGGCTGAAAACCCCCTTCCATTATATTTTTCTGTTCATGAATGGTGTTGATAATTTTAAATTAAAACTTAACCACCAATACCACCTTGTAGCCATACCAGGAATGGTGATATATATATATATATATATATATATATATATGTATATATATATATATATATATATATATATATATATATATATATATATATATATATATATATATATATATATAAATATATATATAGTATATATATATATATATATATATATATATATATAAAGAGAAAGTATATATAGCATATATATGTATATATATATTTATATATATTATATATATATATATATATATATATATATATATATATATATATATATTATTATATTATTATTAAATATATATATATAGTTATTATATATATTATTATTATATATATATATATATATATATATATATATATATATATATATATATATATATATATATGTATATATATATATATATATATATTATATATACATATTATATATATATATATATATATATATATATATATATATATATATATATATATATATATATATATATATATGCCGCTCCCCAATAGTGGCAAAATTATCGTTATTAAAGTTCCCTATTTTTAACTTCCATTGTATAAATAAATATAAGATGAATGAACGTACCAATGCTTTTGCGTGTATCATTCTAACGCACATATGTAGGTATATATGTCTGCATTACTTAAAGATGTAAAGCCAAAATATCATAAGATATATATATATATATATATATATATATATATATATATATATATATATATATATATATATATATATATATATATATATATATATATATATATATATTTATATATATATATAAATATATATATATATTATATTATATATATTATATATATATATATATATATATATATATATATATATATATATATATATTGTTGTTATATATATATATATATATATATATATATATATATATATATATATATATATATATATATATATATATACATATATATATATATATATATATATATATATATATATATATATATATATATATATATATAAACAGTTACAATAAAAACTTTCCTACCAAAAAAAATACAAAAAATTTTACAACCTTAATAAACACGTTATTTTAACTTTTCCTCCTCCTCCTCTTCCTCTTCTTCCTCTTCTTCCTCTTCTTCCTCTTCCTCTTCTTTCCTCACATTTTTTCCATCATCACTTCTTTTTTTTTTTCATCAAAAATGAAAAGAGAAACAACTTGAATTTTCAGTGAGAAAAAAATAATAAAAAGAAAAAGAAAAAGAATAAAACTTTGTTATAAGATGGAACACATAATTTTAGTATTGTAATAGACACTTTGTTGAATTTTTGAGTTTTTTTTTAATTAAGCTTTAAAATGATATTCAGAGTAATGTAATGATGTAAATCTATGGGTTTTAAGGTAATGTACATGTACGTATACATATAAATATATACATATATATTACATATACATAAACATAACTTTTTTATGTAATATACATGGAGGTGGAGAAGAGTGAGGGAAAGTTAAGGGGGTCAACAAAACATTTTCAGGAAATTTTCATAAATGCATGCAAGTATTTAAGTTCTCCTTTTTTGAATATTCACAAAATATAAAACAATTAATATGGTTCTTATGTCCCTACGTCCAACTAAATATTGGTGTTATATATATATATATATATATATATATATATATATATATATATATATATATATATATATATATATATATATATATATATATATATATATATATATATATATATATATATATATATATATATATATAACACAGTTCTAGGGCGTCAGGGCTATCAACCGGCCCTTTGCTCTATTCCAAGTACAACTCCTAGATTATCACTGGAAACTTATGCTATTAAAAACACGATCATCTGAAGAGAGCTCTGGGGAGCAAGTTTTGAAGCCAAATAGAGGAAGATATTAGTTGCACTAAAAAGGTGAAACCCTACCTAAAAGTATATAACTCAAGGACTAGCATAGGAAACCTTTGCTGCCAGAAATAGTTTTCTAGAGTGCTCAGGGATCAAGAGTTTAGAGGTCAGAAGGAAGAAGCTGTTGGTCCAACTGACAACTCGAAAGCCCTACCATGGAGATGTAGTATATATATATATATATATATATATATATATATATATATATATATATATATATAAATATATATATATATATATATATATATATATATATATATATACATATATATATATAAATAGATATATGTATATATAAAGATATATATATATATATATATATATATATATATATATATATATATATATATACATATATATAAATATATATATATATATATATATATATATATATATATATAAATATATATATATATATATATATATATATATATATATATATATATATATATATATATATATATATATATATATATATATATATATATATATATATATATATATATACATATCTATGACCGAGCAGAGTAATATAAAGGTTTAGACGAAATTAACCTCACAATCAAAACCTGTACTGGTCATTTGAAATTTGGGAAAATAGAATTAAAATATTTCCAGAATTTAACATTACAATATTTTCAAAGCTTGTTATGGTTGCGAGATTATTATTTCATTTCTTCTCGAAGGAGCAGATCTGACACTAAGAGAGTTCAGAAGAGCCGTGTCTTTTGAATATCTGTGACAGTGTAAGAAGAATGA